>ONZH01014490.1:0-256634 GCA_900303285.1 Rhinella marina
TCTGACCACCTCAGGCATGCGGCGTCACTTGGAAGTCAAGCACTGGGCTGAGTGGGAGAGAGCAAACGCAATACAACCTGCGCCCGGTCTTGCTGCCACTGCCTCTTCCCCTTTGTTGTGTGCTGCCACTGCGGTCCAGACCTCCAGCCAGGACACCTCCACATCTGCCTCTGCCTCCTCGGCTACTTTGGGGCCTTCTCCTTCAGCCTCCCCTTCCCCCGCCTCTTCGCCTGCACCTTCACACTCCTCGTCCCAACAACTGTCCATCTCGCAGGCGTTCGACCGCAGGCGGAAGTACGCCTCGAGTCACCCCCAAGCCCAAGCCTTAAACTGCCACATCTCCAAACTGCTGGCCCTGGAGATGTTGCCGTTTAGGCTTGTGGAGACGCAGGCCTTCCGCGACCTGATGGCGGCTGCCGCACCTCGCTATTCCGTCCCTAGCCGCCACTACTTTTCCCGGAGTGCCGTCCCCGCCCTGCACCAGCACGTGTCGCGTAACATCAGGCGGGCCCTGAGGTACGCAGTCAGCGCAAAGGTCCACTTGACCACCGACTCGTGGACAAGCGCTTGCGGCCAGGGACGATACATCTCTTTGACGGCACACTGGGTGAATGTAGTGGAAGCGGGGACGGGGTCGCAAACAGAGACGGCCTACCTACCACCCCCGCCCAAGATTGCCAGCATGGGTTCTGATAAACCCCCCTCCTCCTTCCTCCTCTCCTCCTCCTCCTCCTGTGCCTTAACATCGCCCTCAGCCGCTAGCTGGAAGCGTTGCAGCACTGGCGCGGGGAGACGTCAGCAGGCGGTGCTTAAGCTCATCAGCTTGGGCGACAGGAAGCACAGCGCCCCAGAGGTGAGGGACGCCATATTGCAGCAGACGGAGATGTGGCTGTCGCCGCTGCAGCTAGGACCAGGCATGGTCGTGTGCGATAACGGCCGTAACCTGGTGGCGGGCTCTGGAGCTTGCCGAAACTCAATCACGTACCATGCCTGGCCCACGTTTTTAATCTGGTAGTCCAAAAATTTCTAAAGACTTACCCCAACCTGGCAGAGCTACTGGTGAAAGTGCGGCGCTTGTGCGCTCACTTTCGGAAGTCAACTGTAGCTGCTGCTAGCTTAAAAAAAACTCCAGCAACGCCTCCATTTGCCTGAACATCGGCTGTTGTGCGACCTGCCGACTCGCTGGAATTCCACCTATTCCATGTTGGCCAGGGTGTGTGAGCAGCAGAGAGCATTGATGGAGTACCAGATTATGAATCCACGCGTGCCTCCAACTCAGCTCCCTCAGTTTGCCAACCACGAGTGGCCATGGATGGCAGACATATGCGATGTACTGCGTATCTTTGAGGAGTCCACCAAGAAGGTCAGCAGCGAGGACGCTATAGTGAGCGTAACCATCCCGCTCCTATGGCGTCCTTAAAGAATCGCTCATCGCAATAAGGGAGAACGCATTGCACGCAGAGGAGACGGGGGTAGGAGGAGACGCAACGGAGCTACACAGTCAGACCACACTTTTGTCTGCTTCACGGTGGCAGTTTGCAGGAGGAGGAGGAGGATGAGGAGGAGGACGACGTGGAGGTGGCTGTGGAAGAGGAGGAGGATGCTGGCGGCGAGGGTAGCAGTCAGGCTGTGTGCGTCCCATTGGTTCAGCGCGGATGGGGCGGAGAGGAGGCGGAAGAGGAAGAGGAGGAAATGGCAAGTGATCCTTCTGGTGGGGGCAGTGACGGTCATGCCTATTCAGAGTCTGGCACACATGGCTGACTTCATGCTGGGCTGCTTTTCCCGGGACACACGTGTTGTCCGGATAGTGGAGAACAAACTGTACTGGGTCTTCGCACTCCTGGACCCCCGGTATAAAGATAACGTCTCCTCTTTTATTCCGGTAGAGGAGAGGACGAATCGATTGCTGGAATACCAGAGGGAACTCGTGCAGAACATGATGGAGATTTTCCCACCCACCATCGCTGGCGGCAGAGAGGAGAGGGTCTCCCAGAGTCCCACAACATCGATCAGGCCCACAGCCACCAGGGGAACACTCTCCAAGGTGTGGGACACGTTCATGGCACCCCCTCGTGCAACTTCCATCACTGCGGGGCCCGCTATCAGCAGGAGGGACAAGTATCGGCGGATGTTGCGGGAGTACCTGGCAGACCGTACCCCTGTCCTCCCCGATCCCTCGGCGTCCTACACTTACTGGGTCTCCAAGTTGGACACGTGGCTGGAACTGTCCCTGTACGCCTTGGAGGTGCTTGCCTGCCCTGCCGCCAGCGTGCTATCAGAAAGGGTGTTCAGCGCAGCCGGGGGCATTATAACCGATAAGCGCAGCCGCCTGTCAACCGACAGTGCCGACAGGCTGACGCTAATCAAAATGAACAGCAAGTGGATTGACCCGGACTTTGCTTCTCCAACAGTGGAAAGCAGCCAAAAGTGAAGTGCCATCTGTATGAAGTGCCATTTCCTCCTCCACCTCCTCCTCCTCCTCCTTAACCGCCGTAGAATTGCTCCGTAAAAAAAAAATATATATATTTATGGCTCACCTCTTGGGCCTCCACATAATTTTTAAGAGGTCTCACCTCTTGGGCCTCCACATAATTTTTTCAATTTTTATTTTTCTCACCTCTTGGGCCTCCACAAATTTTTAAGAGGCTCACCTCCTCCACATCTCACCTCTTTTTTAAGAGGTCTCTCTTGGGCCACCATAATTTTTTAAGAGGTCTCACCTCTTGGGCCTCCACATAATTTTTAAGAGGTCTCACCTCTTGGGCCTCCACAAATTTTTAAGAGGTCTCACCTCTTGGGCCTCCACATAATTTTAAGAGGTCTCACCTCTTGGGGCCTCCACATAATTTTTAAGATGGTCTCACCTCTTGGGCCCACAAAATTTTAAGAGGTCTCAACCTCTTGGGCCTCCAAAATTTTTAAGAGGTCTCACCTCTTGGCCTCACATAATTTTTAAGAGTCAACCTCTTGGGCTCCACATTAATTTTAAGAGGTCTCACCTCTTGGTCTCACCTCTTGGGCCTCCACAAAATTTTATGAGGTCTCCTCACCTCTGGGCCTCCACAAAATTTTTAAGAGGTCTCACCTCTTGGGCCTCCACAAAATCTTTAAGAGGTCTCACTCTTGGGCCTACAAATCTTAAGAGGTCTCACTACCTGCACAAATGTTTAAGAGTCTCACCTCTTGGCCTCCACAAAATCTTTAAGAGGTCTCACCTCTTGGGCCTCACAAAATCTTTTAAAGGGTCTCACCTCTTGGGCCTCCAGAAATTTTTTAAGAGGTCTCACCTCTTGGGCCTCCACAAAATCTTTAAGAGGTCTCACCTCTTGGGCCTCCACAAATCTCTTTACAAATGAGGTCTCACCTCTTGGGCCTCCACAAAATCTTTAAGAGGTCTCACCTCTTGGGCCTCCACAAAAGAAAGAGGGTCTCACCTCTTGGGCCTCCACAAAATCTTTAAGAGGTCTCACCTCTGGGCCTCCACAAAAGGTCTAAATTATAGAGGTAACATTCTTTTTAATGTGCCTCTTTACATTACAAAATCTGTACAAAATAGCATTCTCAGTATTCAAAAAAACAAAAACAAGACTTAAAACTTTTAAGTGGCTGCAGTCTCATCATGAAAATCTCATTACTGAAGTCAACAGCAATCATTAAAAAAGAAAAAAAAAAAAAAAGAATACTCCTTCCTCTGTAAAATACTCTGTGCCCCAAAAATTTAAACTGTTTTCATGATAGTTGCCTTTAAAAATGATTGTAACCATCCCATTATAATTTTTAAAAAGTGTCACCTCTTGGGCCTCCACATAATTATACTATAAAATATTAGGCCTTATAATTGGCAACTGACTGTCGTTCTCTTGCAAAATTCTTTATAATACCTTGGTGTTAATACCCACCGTCTGAAAAGTTAGTACACGGCTGTGTACCTTGAACTCTAAATATTAGGCCTTATAATTGGCAACTGTACTGTGCGTTCTCTTGCAAAATTATTTCATGGCTGTGAAGGCAAAATATTAACCAAAAAAAAAATAAATGCGGGGGGGGCTTAGCGGAATAGGACACGAGGACGGGGCGGGGCGGGAAAATGCTGTTGGGGGCCATAGTTGCTGGTTGAATTATCTGAGGTAAATGATTCTCCTTTAGACGACGCTTTCCCTTTGCATCGTTTCTGCGATTAAACCATAAATAACTCTCTGCATTATTATACCAAATGCACCCAGTACGAAAAAAGTCATAGAAAGTTTCCAAACAGGACTGGAAAACATCAGTAAGTTGAAAAAAACTGTTCGCTAAAAAAAAAAAAAAAGTTAAAAATAAAATTGGCAGTTGATAGTATCGAGCTATTGTCACAGAGAGACGCGATTACAACACCTTCATTTACATTCAGTACATGTCTCAAGGCATTGGGAGAATGAAAACAGGCCACGGCTGGAGTATGAAATGTACCACCGCTTTGTACTGTCCGATACTGACCCGGTCCAGGGTGATGTCCAGCGAGGAAAGCAGTGGAGAGGTGGTGGTCTGCGCAGCACCGAAAAAGGCAGCAAGAGGCAGAGGGACAGGCAGGAATGTCCACAGGAGGGATGTCCAGGCTAGAGGCATGTCCACAGGCAGAGGATGTCCCAGGCAGAGGATGTCCACAGGCAGAGACAGTTCAGACAGAGAAGTGAGGCCACAGCCAGCAGGGCCGAGCGTAACCATCCCGCTCCTATGCGTCCTTAAAGAATCCCTCATCGCAATAAGGGAGAACGCATTGCACACAGAGGAGACGGGGGCAGGAGGAGACGCAACGGAGCTACACAGTCAGACCACACTTTTGTCTGCTTCACGGTGGCAGTTGCAGGAGGAGGAGGATGAGGAGGAGGAGGACGACGTGGAGGTGGCTGTGGGAAGAGGAGGAGGATGCTGGCGGGGGTAGCAGTCAGGCTGTGTGCGTCCCATTGGTTCAGCGCGGATGGGCGGAGAGGAGCGGAAGAGGAAGAGGAGGAAATGGCAAGTGATCCTTCTGGTGGGGGCAGTGACGTCATGCCTATTCAGAGTCTGGCACACATGGCTGACTTCATGCTGGGCTGCTTTTCCCGGGACACACGTGTTTCCGGATAGTGGAGAACAAACTGTACTGGGTCTTCGCAATCCAAGTTGGACACGTGGCTGGAACTGTCCCTACGCCCTTGGAGGTGCTTGCCTGCCCTGCCGCCAGCGTGCTATCAGAAAAGGGTGTTCAGCGCTGCCGGGGGCATTATCACCGATAAGCGCAGCGCCTGTCAAACCGACAGTGCCGACAGGCTGACGCTAATCAAAATGAACAGCACTTTGTTCGATTGACCCGGACTTTGCTTCTCAACCGTGGAAAGCAAGCCAAATTGACTCAGTGCCATGTTGTGTCTTGTATTTGAGGCCATTTCCCACCTCCTCCTCTCCTCCTTAACGCTCCGTAGAATTGTCGTCCACAAATGTTTTAATTTGGTCTCACCTCTTGGGCCTCACATAATTTTTAAGAGCTCCCTTGGGCCTCCACAAATTTTTAAGGTCTCACCTCTTGGCCTCCACATAATTCAATACGGCTCACTCTTGGGCCTCCACAAAATGTTTAACTCTCACCTCTGGGCCTCACATAATTTTAATACGTCTCACCTCTTGGGCCTCCACAAAATGTTTAAGAGGTCTCACCTCTTGGGCCTCCACATAATTTTAAGACGTAACCTCTTGGGCCTCCACAAAATGTTTAAGTCTCACCTCTTGGCCTCCACATAATTTTTAATACGTCTCACCTCTTGGGCCTCCACAAAAATCTTTAACAGGTCTCACCTCTTGGCCTCCACATAATTTTTAAACGTCCACCTCTTGGGCCTCCAAAATAATCACCTCTTGGCCTACAATTTTTAAGAGGTCTCACCTCTTGGCCTCCACAAAATTTAACAGGTCTCACCTCTTGGGCCTCCACAAATTTTTAAGAGGTCTCACCTCTTGGGCCTCCACATAATTTTTTAAGAGGTCTCACCTCTTGGGCCTCCACATAATTTCTTAAGGTCACCCTTGGCCTCCACATAATTTTTAACGGGTCTCCCCTCTACCTCTAATTTTAATACGGGCCTCCACAAAATCTTTAACAGGTCTCACCTCTTGGGCCTCCACATAATTTTTTAAGAGGTCTCACCTCTTGGGCCTCCACAAATGTTTAAGAGGTCTCACCTCTTGGGCCTCCACATAATTTTAAGAGGTCTCACCTCTTGGGCCTCCACATAATTTTTAAGAGGTCTCACCTCTTGGGGCCTGCGCAAATGTTTAAGAGGTCTCACCTCTTGGGCCTCCACATAATTTTTAAGAGGTTCCAACTCTTGGGCCTCCACATAATTTTTAAGAGGTCTCACCTCTTGGGCCTCCACATAATTTTAAGAGGTGTCACCTCTTGGCCGCCACAAAATTTTCCATGAGCCTCTGGCCAGCCCACGGCCTCTTCCTGCCTTTTGCGGTCCTACGCATCCCTCAAACATCCCCACTGCTTTACCTGCTAGACATGACACTGGGCCAGGTCGGATCACTGACATCTCAAGCGCCAACAATTGGGCATTTTAAGGCTTCTGCATTGTTTGAGTTGTTTTTACATTTTAAAGAAGACATGTCTGACCACATCTCACACACACACACAAATGACAATTAGGGGTGGGTCTATTTGCTTTCCCCCTTGCCTATGCCATCTGTGGTTGTCATAGGCAACGTGATTTTAAGGGGTGCAGAATTTCATCTTTTTTTTTGTCTAGTTTGGCTTGGGGTCCATGCAATGTAGAGGAAAGGAAGGTTTCCTTGTATGGTCTCACTTTACAGAGAGGTTAGATTGTGTTTGGAGTGTATTGTTGAGAGGCTGTGATAGTGGCGTAATAGTGCGACTTGGGCGCGTTATATGCACCCAGACATGCTTCCCCTGCTGTCCCAGTTGCATTCCAGCAGTGTTGGCATCCTTTTCTGAGGTTCCAGGGTGGACTTGGTGACCTCCAAGTGGTCGAATTGAGATTTCCAAGTGGCGAGCATTTTTTTCCCATAGACTTTAATGGGATTCGATATCCGGTCGAATAGTCGAATTTCGCAGTCTATTCGAATCGAATTTCGAACTTTCGAATATTTCACTACTCGCTCATCTCTAATTATTAAACAAATAAATGGAATAGTTTAGTTTTTCCTCTTTAATAACAGATTACAGCAAAGCAAAGATTTCTAACATTCTGTTTTCACTCTCTCATTATGGAGTATTGAAAGCAGAATGAAGGTTTTTTTTTTAATTTTTAGCATAAAATGTTAAAAAAAGGAAAGGGTCTGAAGACTTTCTGAATACATGTTAAATCCCATATATACAACAGGGAGACAAGTAAACAAACCTCTGAGTTAATTACACCTCCAAGAGGTAACTGGTGAAGGAGATATTTCAATTAAGGACATGAGATTGTAAGTGTGAGTTTCACAGGTGCTTTGACCATTGAAGGAACACAAAGCCTGGTTTGACAATTTTCTCTTTGTCCACTATTAAAAAAACACTGAACAAGAAGGATGATCATAGATGGGCACCACGAAGTATGGTGCTGCTGTCAAAAAAAAAATGTTGCATTTCGACCAAAGTTTGCCCAACACCATCTGGATGTTCTACAATATTCTGTGAAAATGTTCTATGGTCTGATGATACAAAAGTAAAACTTTTAGCACAAACTCACAACACCGTTTTTGGAGTAAAAACACTGCACAGTAACACCAAAATCTCTTCCCAGCTGCTTTGCTGCCTCAGGGCCTGGACATCTTGTGGTCATTGTGGGATCAATGAATTCTGAGGTGTAAGGGAAGCAGTCCATGAGGAGGAGATGCTAGATGACACAACAAAACAATGAGCCAAAGAATCAAAAATGAACTATAAAGCAATTATGTGAACCGCCATGTACCTGGTGAAGAGATGGTACCAGGATGAACTATGTAAAGTGAGCTGGTGAAGCCAATGTGATACATTGGAGAATGTTCTGCTGGGAAACCTTAGGTCCTGGGATTGAAGGTTACTTTGATGCTTACTACTTACCTAAGCATCTTACATTAAGCATCTACATGATGTGCTGGAAAAAATAATTTACTGGACTGAAAGGTTCTGCTGCTAACATCTTGGTGCCAGATAGCACAGGATACCTTCAGAGGCCTTGTAGAATCCATGCTTTCACAGGTCAGAGTTGTTTTGGTAGCACAAGGAGAACTTACAGAATTTTTAATTTTATGGCTGATCACTGTATAATCAGTTCCAGAAATGACAAGGTGACATGAACATTGGATATTTTCTGGCTATGCTGCTCTCATTATATTGTGTAATGAGAGTTATTACATAAACCTTTGACTCTCCAAAATCTTTTGTTTTGCATCTGTACATAATAAATCGCTTTAATGTCAAACCAAACAAGAAGCATGCAGCTATGCTGGAATCTATTGCCTTTGAAACATACCCAAGAATGGTCCCATTGAATGAGTATATCTGAAGGCAATACCAGATGTTCACAAACTCAGTGGATCATCTCTTCAAGTTGACGTGCCCCTTGCCTGACCTTCATATTTGTCAAACAGAGTCTTTATATTAGAATGTTGATAGTAAATTCAATAGTTCCTGATTTGTATAATGTTCCAACAAAGGGTCCTTATACAGGGGCAACATAGCGCATTAAACATTTAAAGAGGTTGTCCAATTTTTCCAGTTATTTTTACAGCTTGTCCTTCTGCTCCAACTCCCAGTGATCATCATTTTTGTCGACATACGCATGTCTTCATGACAAGTTCCATGCCGTCTTTGCTACTTCTGTAAAAACGCCCCCTTGTTATGCAACATGTATCTTCCAAATGCACCATGATCACGTCCACAGATGAACGTGTTGTGACCAGATACCTTGCATCCTCCATTGTAACACACTGCATCCAGGAAACTAGTTCAGGTAGCGTATGTTATATTGGAGAATGCAGAATTTAGACATATATACAATATACAGACAAAAGTATTGGGAAACCTACAAATTATGCCTGCAGGATCTTTTTCGACGTTTCACTGTAAATCTATAGGCATTAATATTAGGTGGTCCCCTCTTTGCTTCTAAAGCAACTTCCACTCTTCTGGAAAGGTTTTCTATAAGATTTTGGAGTGTGTCTGAATTTTTACCTGTCCATCCAGAAGATCTTGTAAAGTCAGACACTGATGTTGGATGAGAGGGTCTGGCTCATAACCTCTATTTAATTTCATCCTAAAGGTGTTGTTGGATGGGGTTGAGGTCAGGACTCTGTGTAGGCCATTCAAGTTCTTTCATGCCAAACTCACCCAACCATGTCTTTATGGACTTTGCTTTGTGAACTGGGGCACAGGCATGCTGGAGCAGAAAAGGACTTTCCCCAAACTGTTTCCACAAAGTTAGAAGCATAAAATTGTCCAAAATGTCTTGGTATGCTGAAGTATTAAGATTTACCTTCTCAGGAACTAAAGGGCCTAGGCCAACCCTTGAAAAACACCCTCATAGCATTATCCCTCTTCCATCCAATTTTACAGTTGGCACAATGCAGTCAGGCAACATTCTTCTGGTATTTGTTAAACCAGACCCATCCATCAGACTGCTAGATAAAGAAGTGTGATTGTTCACACTCCCGACACATTTCCACTGCTCCAGAGTCCAGTGGTGATGTGATTTACATGACTTCATCTCACAATTGGCATTGTGCTTGGTGGTGTAAGCCTTGCAAACAGCTGCTTGACCATGGAAACCCATGCCATGAAGTTCTGGGCATAGTTATGTGCTGATGTTAATGTCAGAGGTGGTTTGGAGATCTGCAGTTATGGAGTCAGCAGAGCATTGTTGATGAAAGAAATTTCACGTACTGACTTGTTGCAGGGGTGGCATCTATTACAGGACCATGATGAAATTCAGTGAGTTCTTTGGAATGCCCCATTCTTTCACAAATGTTTATTAGGCAGACTGCATGGGGCTGGGGCTGGATTTTATACACCTGTGGCAATGGGCCTTAATGAAACACATTAATTCAATGATTGAGAGGTGTGTCCCAATACTTTGTCCATGTAGTATATGGATATATCTATCTAAATTGTGAAATATCCCACAAGGCAACTCCCTGATATAAATACCATGGCCCCAAACCAAGGTTTTTCTATAAAATGTCATACTTGGTGGGACTGGAGAGTGTAGCTTGGTTAGTAATTGATATATCAAGAAATCAGCAAGTCTTTTATAGGACTATGGGGATATACAATAATTCATCTCCTAATGTTTATACATTGAAATCAAAGCTCTTTACTTCTCAGGGTTATTAATGAGCACTATGAGCGTTAAAATAATCCTGTCAGCTGTGCAGAGGAGGGGAGCACGGGCCAATAAGCCTGTTCCTAAAACAACTCTTATGTCTGACCAAAGCGGTTCCTTTCTTGGCTGCAACGGGTCTGCGCTGCATTTCAGGCTGGATTTCCATTGACTTCTCCACGGTTCAGCAATCAGAGACACAGAAGGGAACGTGTAATAATTGATGGTCAGAACAGTCATTTACTGGAGGGTTCTCAAGTATGAGACCTGACCAAAGGCATGTGAGAAGGGATTACTGTCTATGGTTTTACACAGCAAAGCTAATGAGACAATGTATAAGTTTGGAGAAATTTATGTTTCACCACAGAGTAGCTATATAACTTCTGAACGCATCTTTATTACGTTGACATCAGCTGTGTTAGAGGCTAGCAGTTGTCTCCAACCTATGGTTCTACAGCTGCTTTGAAACTACAACTCTCAGCATGCTGGGAACTGAAGAGCCACAGATCAGAGATTATTTTGTTTATCTATCTATCTATCTATCTATCTTACCAATCTCCCACTGCATGGGAATAGAATGGAGGTATGGAGGGGTACAGGTTCTGTATGGTATCCTGCAGTACATTTCTCACAGATGTTGCAACTGGGCCTGTAGATCCTGGTTGGCTGAAGCTGACGTCCCAGATGGTCCCATAAATGTTCAATTCGTGATAAATCCTCTGATCAGGCAGACCAAGAAAGTGTGGAATCTGGGGAAGACATTCCTGGGAAACTCTTGCTTTGTGTCATTAGCATTATCCTGCTGAAAAATGCCAGTTTGAAACCCTGCCGGATGTCCTGCACATATCACTGAGTTATTAGTGTTCCTCTTATCACTACTAGGGGTGACCGACTCATGGCTCCCTGACGATGGCTCCCCAGATCATCACACTAGCAGTTGAAGCAGTATGTTGCTCCACAGCAATGGCAGGATTGAAGTGGTCACCCCAACAACTCCATAACTCAAATCCAACCATCTTCAGATCCCAAACATTCATTGTTAAAGATAATACGGTTCCAGTCTGTAGCAGTTCAGGTTTCTTCTTGACATCTCCACTGCGATCGAAGGCGATGGTGGCTGGTAATGGCAGGGCGAATCATGAGCGTTACAAACCCAAATTTCTTTTTTCCTAAGCACCCGTAAATTATCCAGGCAAAGACAGAGATGTGTAATGAATGTGCATCTGGATTGAACAACAAAATAGGCTTCCCGATCATCACACCAGCAGTTGGGACAATGTGTTGCTCCACAGCAAAGGCAGGATTGAAGTGTTCCCCACGAAAGCCTCCATATTTAAACCTGATCAGCATCAGATCACAAATACTACCTGGATTCGTCACTAGAGACAATACGGTTCCAGTCTATAGCAGTCCAGGTTTCTCGTTCACAATACCACTGCAAACAAAGGCAACAGTGGCTGGCTGTTAATGGCAGGACACATAATGAGTGCCATGACACCAAATTTCTCTATGCTAATTGCCTGGAAATGGTCTGGACAGAGACAAGGGTGTGTAATGAAGGTGCCACCTATGTCTGGATGGTGGACAACAAACTGTGGGAGATGCTTGTGTTTGACGGTGGATCAAATGATCCTTTCTATTGGTAGTCTGTTTGGGCATTCCATAGCCTTTTTGTTGTGTGTGCCCTCACATAACCACAGCTACCAACACCTCCTAACAGCTATGTCAGAACAGTCTAGATGATAAGCAATTCATCAAAATGACCATCCTGGTTCTCTCAGCCTAATGATGTGCCCATTCTCATAGTCTGTCAACTGGGCAAAATGTCTTGAAGTGTGTCGTAGAGGCATGTCTAACAGTCAAGCAGTCAATGGTCTCTCACTAAGACGTTCAGTACCCAAAAGTAGCCTCTGAAAGTCTTTTATAGGTCAACGAGGTAAGCATTTTTACGCCCTCTGGTGGCTAGACCCAGTAACTAATCAGACCACATCTGTTATGATTTTTTTGTCAGTGCTGTAGAAGGAAGAACCCAAGATTATTTAGAGCCACATAGACTTCAAATGAGTTTCCAGGCATACAAAATCCAAAAATAATGGACTTCTAAATATACTTATCATTACGCCATAATGTCACAATGTCGTCATTGTGGCAGGCAATGATTGACTTATGCTGTCACATTACAGAAAAACCACGGATGATAGCAGGGGAATCATAAAGGTAAATATCTGGTGAAGTTCATTATTATTCGATTATTATTTAGGCTATATATATAGCTGGTACATATCAAATCATACATATATCAGGATTCCGGGTTAGCACTCCACCTCATCTATCCTGCTGTTTTCGTCTTGCAGTAGACAGCTGGTTCTGACATTATCCAGACTCCCTCCAAGTTAGTAGGAACAAAGTTTCCTGTCCTATCAGTTGCTGATAAATGATGCATACCTGTGCTTGCTTTGTTCTCATATACTCTGCTTGTCTGCCAAAGATTAACCAGGCTGTGTTTATTTGTATTACCCACTAAGCCAAGCCGATCAATTTCCCAATGGCTTGTAAAGCATTTGATGCAAAGGAACCATGATTAAACTCTTATCCAGAGGTCTCTGAAGATGCCTATCCTCAGTGACAAGTATGCCCAGCCACCTGTCCACTCTGTATCTCAGCACTAGTCAGAGTCCTAATTGTCAAACACCCTCCGATCTGACTGATATTAAAGGGGTTGTCCAGGTTCAGCTCCCCTTCTTCCCTCATTTATCATGAATGAGTGACGTATTGGAGCATATCATGCTCCGATGTTTGCCCTGCGCTGAATCATACAGGGCAAGGGCTTTTTCTTTAGATCTGGGTCTCACTATGGGTATGCTAGGCAGAGACTGGGCTAGGGCAGTGCTATAGACTGCCCATTAGTGCTGGTGACATCATCGGCATAACTGCTTGGTGGAAACCTCCAAAAAAACAGCCCTTTCACTGCATGATTCAGTGCAGGACAAGGGGGAGCATCGGAGAGTGAAATGCTCTGAAGCTCCACTCATTCATGCTGAATGAGTGAAGAAGGGGTTATGTCCTGGTTCAACTCTGAACCCGGACAACCCCTTTAATATCTCTGCTGTCAATGAATGAAAATATTATTCTGCTAAAACCCCACCTGCTCATGTGCATTGCTTGTTAAATACACCCGAGTGCTCTTTTAAAGGGATCTGTTACGTAGATCTCACTAGTGTAACTACCAGCGATGGCCATCAGAACGTTGTGCAGGCAGACATAGCTTTATGTCATTTATCTGTTTAGCGAATGTCCAGGAAAAGCACTTTTAGGGCTTCAAACAGCAGAGGCCTATGTCTCATGTCTGCGACTGGTAATAATGCCGATCGTAGGCATTTAACCCTTTAGATGCTGTGGTGAAGCGCAACCACGGCATCTAAGTAGCGGGAAAAAATCTTTAGAAAATATATACAAATTTTAATCTCCCCCCCCTTTCCATAGAATTAAAAATAAAATATATACACATAAACAATAAAACAAAATATAAATGTAAGCCCTGCAGAGAAAGCAGATGCTGCTGTCAATTACAAGCAGTCACTCACAATAATAGGCATTAATGCTGATTCTCCTGAAGTGGACTGCAAATCCCATAAACACTTGCCCCTCCCTGCAGCCAATAGCCAGAAAAAAAGGCTAGAGAAGGAAGTGGAGCAGCTGCCATCTTAGAGACAGCAGCATAGGCAGCATAGAGACTTAAAGATCTCCACAGATGTGAGCATTGCTTCGGGAAAGACACCTGTGGACCTTGTGTACAAGGAGAGAGTCCAGACACTGCGTTACATCCACCATCCAGCCTGCATCCCAGGAGAAGAATAGCCTTACATCCCAGGAGGGACAACTGCCCACAACTCCATAGCCACCCAAGCCTCTGAATGCTGCAGCCTACAGTTGGTTCCCAGACAAGACAATTGTAAATGCACCAACATTAGCATGCCAACGTTTCCTCAACTGGGCCCCAACGTTCGGATTGGGTTAATTGTTAGGCAGTAGGGTATATTAAGCTGAGTGCTAGGAGTAGATGGCTGGGAAGTTATACTATATTTGCCTTTTAAGGGAGAGTGTCTGTGCTCACCATACCTGCTTACTGTTATAGATAACCGATCCCCTGGAATTAATGACACCTTCAAATAAATAATATAAATGATATGTGTGCAGACAGCCTGACACCAGGGGCATAGCTATAGGGGGTGCAGAGGTAGCAGTCACTACCGGGCCCAGGGCCCTGAGGGGGCCCAAAGATCCATGTGCCGCACAAGAAGACAGAGGTATTATAGAAAGTGCATGCTGGTTAAGTTACACCTCTGGCTGGAGGGAAGGGGTTAGGTCAAGAATTTGGCATTTGAGAGTGCTGTTTCAATTTTTGACTCAGGCAACATGAAGGCTATCTGCTTCCCTGCCCCTGGCCAAAAGCACTGAGGGAAGGGGGGCCCGAGCTGAACTCATGCACCAGGGCCCATGAGCATTTAGCTATGTCCCTGCCTGACACGCCAACGTCTATCCCCATCCCCGCCATACCTACCAAGCCAGCACACAACACCTTCATGACTTCCTTCATGAACTACAAGCTGCCGACGAGGAAAGTAGGAAGTGGTCATCATAATGATGTAACTCAACCATGCAATTTTCTAATAGTTCTCAATGTTATATAAAAAGTGAAGGTGCACATGTAATAATACTATATTCAGTGTATCAGCTGTATGGGGTCCTTAATGAATGTCAGAAACCCATTGTGACTACAGTTTCCATCTCCTGATGAATGAACTACCTCTGTACTCTTCATGGTGGACTGAGCTTTCTGTGTGAATTCACTACTTGGCTCCAAGTCAATATAAACGAATTCTCATTTTCTTGAGAGCACTAAAGTACAGTTAAATAAATAAATTCTAAAAATATTTATTTTTTCTGAAAAGCTGACATACACCCCCCAAAAAAGTATTCTTAGACTTGTCAACCCTACAAGTTCAAGAGAAATATTATGAGAGCGTGTGATTTGCAGTCAGTGGATCCTGACCTTACACATGGTAATTAATGACAGACAAATAAAGTAAATTGATACTCGGTTACTGATCCCCTGATGCTCCCACCCTAACCCTTCACAGTCCCCCCAATGGCTTTTTCTCCATCTAGACAAGTAGGACCCAGCTGTGATCAGTGATTGTCTGTCATACATCCCTAGTATTCTTAAGACCCCAAAATACATTAGTGTATTGCTGCCCAAATCCTCCAGTACGTCTATCTATCTATCTATCTATCTATCTATCTATCTATCTATCTCATATCTAGCTATCTATAAAAGAAACAAAAGCAGCAATTTCATGAAAATATGTAGGTTTTGGGGGCAATCCTTCCAAGACCATTGGCTAATAGTCCAAAGCTTCAACTTGAAAGATGAGGCAGCACTCCAATGAACCTAAAAGGGTGATGTACCCGCTTTATTACCTCAAATGCAACATTTCAGCTCGAGAAAGACCCCAATAACCTGGTAGTAGCAGGTAAATCACCCTTTTTCCTTCATTGGAGTTCTGCTTCATCTTTCAAGATCTATCTATCTATCTATCTATCTATCTATCTATCTATCTATCTATCTATCCTCAGTGTGTCCTGTCAGCTTAGAGGAAGCTGGAGAATCTCCTAAAATACCTGTTGTAGCCTCTGACCACACAGGTTGCCATCAGGACGCAGCAGGAGGGGGAAACGCTCCCTTAACTGCGCCATGTCTTGTCCCTTTGAACTGTAAACTTCATCTTACTCCTTTCTCAGCAACCCCTCCCTTGGCAGGAAGCAGGATTGGCCAACTTCTGCCCCAAGGTGGGATAAGAATGGAATGGCTAGTTCCATCCTATCTAAAGGAATCTGCCAGATCATATGCCACCTGCTGGAAAACCAGGCAAATTACATGTCACATTACATTGCATATCAGGGCACAGTATGAGAGGACCTGGAATTAAATACACAGATGACATACTTTGCTAGCCATTAGAGATGGTAGCAAAGTATAGGAATGGTAGTGCCCACTCTAGGGTACTGCAACAACTTGCAACAGAAAGTGATCTTTATTCCATATGCAAATAATACCTGAAGTGCCCAGGGGGTGCCCCAAACCCTCTGTCTTAAGGGAGATAAGTGACATCAAAGGGAGAGGTAAAGAGTTATGAATGGTTAGGACAGGAAGACCTTGGCCACTTGCAGTGATGGATGACACCCCTGGGCACTGGAGGCCTCATTTGCATTTAGAATAAAGAGCATTTTCTGGTCCAAGCAAACAACACAAAAGCTATCAGATGTACATTTAACCTGTTGTTTAGATGCACATTGGAACGCGGATGGTAGTTTAATAGGTGAAACCGAGGTGACATACCCCTTTAATATTTGCTGGTATTTTAGCTTTAATATCTGATCACTGGGGGAGTTGAACCCAGTGTTTGATGGGGCCAAGGTGCTCGAGATCTTCATGTTTCATGACTCAGGGCCTGACCATGAACTTGTAGGGACAAATTAGTGGAGAACTACTCAAGTCTGGCCCAATAATCTTATCTCTCCATGATTCGTTTACTAGGCAGCAAATTCCAGCCATCATTTTGCTGATGATTATATTACTTTGCCTTCTAAATAAAGAGGCGGACGCCAGCATTTACAGTGAATTATGTTCTTGCATCTCCGGTGCAGCCTTCATTATATGTAGCAGAGCTTAGTTTGTCCAGTGGCTTAAGCCATGATGCAGGTAACTCTTGACTCATACACTTCATTAATATGTGCAGAAGAAGCGGTGACATGGTGGACTCAGCTCTGCTATACCCGTCTAGCTGACTCATTCACTAATTTTAGCTAGAAAAACATTCTAATGAATTGTACAGTATTGTCTTTTGCTAAATTCTGGACGTTTCCATTTGAAAGCTAAGTGATTAAATGGCCGCCAGGTATTTCAGTTTTTAATAATATTTTCCTATGCTTCTCTTGCTAGATGCACTGGAGATTAGTACTTAATCCTTTTCTGGCCTTTATAAACAGCAGCCATAAGTAATGAAATTATATTTCAGGTAAAGTAACGCTGACTTTTCAAACAAGTCATCCCAGAGGCATTAGAATATATAGGGGATGGTCTGAACTGCCCCCTACTGGTGGATTGTATTATTGAAAACTGTTTTTCTGCCTCCAGCTTCTTCAGAATTCCTGACAACTCATCTTGCCTATTAAACTTAGTAAAATTAGTAAAAATTAAACTCCCATAGTATTGTGATATTGTCAGATGATGAATATGGGAGGATCACAAGCTCCTTGCTGTGCATCAAAGGGAAACGTAGTGTGAGACACAAGGGGGGAAGGGGAATCTCTTAATTGTTTTTGGGCAATTTTTCAATTTATGTCTTTTCTCGGCACTTGCCAATTTGCAAAGTTCTAAAATATGGTCAGGGTTCCCCATAGATTTATTCATTCTAAAGCCAGAAAATATAGCAAATGTTTGTGTATATACACCACTCACAAAAAGTTAGCGATATTTGGCTTTCGGGAGAAATTTATAGAAAACGTAAAAAGTCCACGCTACAGTGATATTATATCATGAAAGTAGGTAAGTAGAAGCAGCAATAGTGAATTCCTTAAACAATTTATTGAAACGAAAGCCAACACCAGTGCTGGGTATACCCCCACAAAAATCTCATCTTCTCAATAACTTGTCATGTGCCTTGAGTATCAATTACGGATTGACTACATCTCATGCTGTTCTCAAGTCGACTTATTGTCTGCTGAGGCATGGAATCCCACTCTTCCTGAAGAGCGGCCCTCAGATCAGACCAGAGAAGAAGATGTCCTGCTGGTGATGCTGCTAGGAAGAAGGTAAGTTTTATGGTGTTTATTTTTTTCAATTTTCTGTGAATGCCATAAGGTGGGCATATTACTAGGGGACAATATATTACTGGGGGCACAACATTACTGGGGAGCACAAATGTGGGCATATTACTCGGGGCACAACATAAACTGCAGAGCACAATGTGGATATATTACTGGGAGACAATATATTACTGGGGGCACAATGTGGACAAGTTACTGGGGGCACAACATTACTGGGGAGCACAAATGTGGACATATTACTGGGGGCACAACATAAACTACAGAGCACAATGTGGGCACATTAGTGGGAGCACAACATTACTGGGGAGTTCAATGTGGGCGTATTACAGGGGGGCACAATGTGGGCATATTACTGGGGGGCACAATGTGGGCATATTACTGGGGGGCACAATGTGGGCATATTACTGGGGGGGCACAGCTGGTCATATTACTGGGGGCACATAAAAGGGCATATTACTGGGGGCACATAACGGCATATTACTGGGGGACATAACTGGGCATATTACTGGGGGCACAGCTGGTCATATTACTGGGGGCACATAACTGGGGAATAATTACTATGTGGGCAGTAAGGGGGATTAGGTGTATAGTTATGTTTTGGGGCGGAGTTAGAGGCGTGGCCTAGTGGCGAAGAAATTTGCAGACAATCTGTCCCTCTGGCTGATACATAGTGCTCTCCTTGACGTCTCCAACATCGTTGGCGCCCATCATTTCTGCTGAATTGACTTTCATCAGTGAACAGCATGCCCACTGGTCCCTCGTCCAGCATAGATCCTTCCTGGCCCATGCAAGACGATGACACCTGTGGTCAGATACCCTTGCAGGTCGTCTAGCACGTAGACCACGCTGATATAAATGGTTTTGAATGGTCTGACGTGACACTTGGGTGCCTCTCACCTATATTAAATGTGCCTGGAGTTGTGTGGCATTCATCATCCGATTCCACAGGGCATTGTTCACAATGAAGCGGTCATCAGTGTGGAGGAGTGTGGCCAAAGGACATCCACTTCTACTCCTTTCTGTGACTTTCAGTCTCTCTGCACCTCTGTTGTAACCTGCTGATGACACTTTAAGCTTAGTGGCCACTTCCATCTGAGAACATCCTGCTTGAGGCCTCACAATGGCGAGGTACTATTGAACAATTGTTAGGTGTTCTCTTGGTCTCATGAAGTCAAAATGTGAACAGCATGATGAGAAGGACTATTTAAATGCCAATTCTAATTGAACCAGGAAATGTATTGGGTGATTCATGGATCAAACACATGTTGTGAATTTTGCTGTTCAGCTCCTTGTTAGAAAACAGCAGTTTTTACAAAAAGTACTGAAACATTGAACAGTTGGACATGTGAATTCAAAAGTTTAGAGAAGGTCACATTAGGTTCACCTGTAAAGGTTAGAGTGCATTTTAAGTTCATCCTGAAATTTCACCCACAAGTCAAATATCCCTAACATTTTGTGAGTAGTGTATTTAATTTTCTCATTTTCAGGTATTGCAAAATGCACAAAATTTATGTTGAAGGATGTAACATTTAATATATATGGCAAAATTGACTCCAACAGGGCATCTGTTAGCATTTTTGTACCTATGAAACTGGCTGACCTGTTGTACGTGCGCTTGGCAGCTGAGGACATCTGTGTTGGTCCCATGTTCATATGTGGCCACATTGCTGAGAAAAAATGAAGTTTTAACATATGCAAATGAGCCTCGAGCAGCAATGGGGGCGTTGTCATTACATTCAGAGGCTCTCTGTAACTGGCGCGTCCTCTTCACTTTGATTGACAGGGCCAGGCAAGCGTGATCACTTTTACACTACCTGGCCCTGTCAAAATGGAGAGTGTGCCCTAGTTGCAGAAAGAACAGAGTCTCTAAGTGTAACTGCAATGCCCCCTTTGGTTCTAGAGGCATATTTGCATATGATAAAACATCATGCAGACAGATATGAACATGGGACCCACACAGATGCCTTCAGCTGCCAAGCGCACATGCAACAGGTCAGCCAGTCTCCTAGGTACAAATCTACTGCCCTTTAAGCCTTGGTTTTAATAAATGTGGACAAGGGTCTTTATGATGAAAAATAAAAGGAAATTACATGAGAAACCTTAATCATAGCCCATAACAGCATAAAAAACATAAGTGGGTTTACCACAGAACTCTTATATGATTTCTAGAAATTGAGTACTTATCATGGAGGCAGACAATGCAATTGCTATGGGGCCCACTGAACTCCTGTGTAAAGAGATTTTTACAGCTGCTATTGCAGGTGTCATTTGTGGGAGGTGAACTGACCAAAAATGGTAAATTGGCCATTTTGACAGTTTTTTCTGTTTCGCCATTTGCCAAATGTGATAAATGTTTTTAGAGTTCAATTGTACTTGCGTTTTTGCACACCCATGCTGTTTATTTTTTTTATTGATTAACTGTTTTTATTTTTATTTTGGGCAAAGGGGGGCGATTTGAATTTTTATATATTTAAAAAAAATGTTTAAAGATTTTTAAAAACATTGATTTATTTTACATTTTTTTATAGTTCCCCTAGGGTACTTGAACAAGAAATCATCAGACTGCTTCTCTCATAGACCCTAATGCATTAGCATCGGAGTCAATATGACTTACACTATATTCCTATGGAGCCCTGTCGCACACACTAGTGTGGATCGGGGGATCTGGGACACACGGTTTTTATTCAATATTTTATGCAAGTGGGGTTAAAAAGTTACAAATACCGTGTTTGTGACTTTTTTCAACTAGAAAACTGGCCTAAAGGAATGATAAATTCCCCCGAACAGGAATGATAATTTTCCCTCTGGGTGGAACGATAAATTCCCCCAATATCTATTCATCTGCTTGAGCAAGGAGATGGACCCCGTAACATTGATGCCACATGAGATCACACTTGATTCACCTCCACCATGTCTCCTTGTGGATTATCTGTTTGAAAGTTTGGACTTGTCTTGCATCATTGGATACTTCTCACATGTGGACTTTTTCCTATGCAAATTTTATGCTTATGTAATATGGGATATTGAAGAAGGATTCAGTAAAGGGGCAAAATAATAATTCAAAGCGTCCTGTTGCATTTTCTAGTCATCTGTCCATATACAGTTCAATCCTGACTCCCACCGAAAAGAAATGCTGGACACTGATATGAAATGAGCATGTCATACATAATGGCAACTAATGTGTCTGAAAAAAACTGCGGCGACATAGTCACTCTATACTTGTTCTTGCAGTACCCTAGACCTGGAGGTATCTGCAACTGATTTATTGTATACTATTATGTATTTACTGTTTATTCCAGCAGGGGAAGGCTTGCTGCCTAACCACCCTGTTTTACCCCTCTTGGTATGAGTGGGCTGGTCCTACTTTCTGCCAGGAGAGGGAGTTCCAGTCCAGAGAGTGAAGGGAACGAAAGCACATATCAGAGCTCCTACTCCTAGGAATCATATCCTTTTTTCCTGTGAGATCAACACTCCAGAGAGAACTTCAGTATCCAGAACATTGCTTACAGAAAGCATCAGTGTGCCAAGACAGCAGAGCGATTAGAGGAATTACAGCTTTGCAGACTCTGCTGCAGGTGAAGGACTATGGTTCAGACACCCATCACCTAGCTAACAACTAGGCCAGACTGATATCAAGCCTGTATCACAGTAGACACCTATTTCTACAAGTGCCTGCAAGTGTTAAATTGCTAGCTAACCTCCTCATCTGCTTCCAGAATCTGCACTTTGTACTTACTATTGCCGGATGTGTCACAAGTTCTATTTTGGCAAAAAAAGCAAAACATGCATCGCTCACCTGGTACAGTAATTAAACGCAGGAGGCACGGAGAGCACTGGGAAGGACTGCTACCACATCATGGAGGAAAAAACACATACTGTAGTCCAGCTTCCAAAAATATGAAAAGTAGGCTTTATTTCATGTGCTCAGTAAAAACACACCTAGCAAAAACACATCTACGCGTTTCGGATCTGTGAATATCGATCCATCCTCATAACCATGGTCATGAGGAAAGATCGATATTCACAGGTCTGAAACGCGTAGATGTGTTTTTGCTAGGTATATTTTTACTGAGCACATGAAATAAAGCCTACTTTTTATATTTTTGGAAGCTGGACTACAGTATGTGTTTTTTTTTCTACAAGTTCTATTTTGCACTAAGCAAAGAGAGACTTTTATACATTTACTTCTGGCCTGATTCTTCAAACCGCCTTTCCACTGCACCAATCTCGTAGGAGCAACGGCCTGAGGGAGTACACTGTGACACAACATCTCATCAGGGCCACTACCCCTCCCATCCTCTGCACCAGCTCCTCAGGGGCTCACTTCATTCTTACATAGAAATTTATGGTAAATCAAACCCGCATTGGCTATGATCAGTCTGAAATGAGCACTTCAATATCCCACAATGCTGTATCTATACTTTTTACATAGAGGTGTGACATGGACATCAGCTTTCAATCCAAGTATAGATGACATTATAGAGGAAAGTAACACACGTTGAGACTATTACTACCGTAAACTGGATTAGAGTTGTTTTGCTAAAGTGCGTTGGTAAAGTTGTAATATTGTAGATTATTTTAGTATGTATTCCGCCAGAGAGTGACACGCTATATACAAATAATATGATGGAAGGCATGTCTCGTCCTGGAGGTCTTGCTAGCATTCAGTTACATATGAAACAGTTAATAACCAGAAGTTTTCGTCATTATAATCTTTAGTTATTCGTTCCATATAACTGAGATGTCAGATTAATACACAATCTAAGCTTTTAAGCTTCTCACATTCATTTATAAACCTTTGTGTTCCTTCCAAATCCCACAACATAATAAATGACTAACTTGCTGACCAGACTAGGTCTCATTATCCTTGGAAGAGATTTGTGACAATTGATATCTCAGAGGAAAGATTTTAGAAGCTCGCTCCCCTTGATTTCATGAGACCATTCATGTTAAAGAGTACTGTGATATGTGGACTGATTTCAGGATTCCAAGCTCTTCTGCGGAGTATGCCTTAGGCCCCTTTCACACGAGCGAGTTTTCCGCGCGGGTGCAATGCGTGACATGAACGCGTAGCACCCGCACTGAATCCTGACCCATTAATTTCAATGGGTCTGTGTACATGAGCGTTTTTTTTTCACCCATCAATTCTGCGTTGCGTGAAAAACGCAGCATGTTCTATATTCTGCGTTTTTCACTCAGCCCTGGTCCCATAGAATTGAATGGGGCTTCAGTGAAAAACGGATTGCATCCTGATGCAAGTGCAGATGCAATGTGTTTTTCACTGAAGTTTGCTAAGAGATGTTGTTTGTAAACCTTCAATTTTTTATCACGCGCTTGAAAAACGCATCAAAACGCATTGCACCCGCGCGGAAAAAACTGAACAACTGAACGCAATCACAGACAAAACTGACTGAACTTGCTTGCAAAATGGTGCGAGTTTTCCTGAACGTATCCGGACCTAAATCGTCACGCTCATGTGAAAGGGGCCTTAAAGGGAATTTCCACCTTTTATCATCATGTCACTTCTAGGTCCAAAATTCTGCACTGAATGATTTCCTAATATACATTTATATTGGCTGTAGCTTTGTTTTTCTGTTGCAAAGCTCACAATCTCTTGCATACACATAGATTTAAAAGGTAACATGCTGTCTGCCTGTAGCTGTCACTGGAGTGAGCTTGGGAGGAGCTTGCTGCATATAGTGTTAGGAATTAAACTATTTGTATACACTCTTAAGCTCCCTCTGGCGGTAGGTGTGAGCAGCCATTCTGAACCAGAGAGGGGCGCTACGAGGGGATTGAAGAGAAGTATTTTACTGGACTGGACAGTCATTTGAAAAAGGACCCATCAGCAGGATCATCCCTATCAAATCAGGCATACTGAGTGGTAGGCTTGATCCTGCTGATTACCAGGATACCAACACCCCCCCCCCTTGGGCCAGGCATCACCGTATTCCTCTTTCATATAATTCTGTGCATACACTATAAATTCTATAATTGGCACATGCGCAGTACATCACCTTCGCCATTCCCGCTGCTGAGATGACTACTGTACAAGCGCAGATTATAGAATCCATGGTACATACGCGGATAACAGGCTAGAGGACAATGATTATGCCTGGCCATGTCAGTCCAGGGGGTGTGTCAAATGCAGGAAAGCAGAGGAGCTAGGGGGGAGAGGGGGACTAGGACTTGCCCCTCTGTGCACTGAAGCATTAATTTGCATACAGAATTAAACCCCGTTTTCCCTGGAACCGTGCAACGTATTTTTGCAAGTATCTGTAACTCAGCAGGACCAACCCTGTCAGATAGTATACCTGGTTTAATGGAGTTGATCCTGCGAACGGGTCCTTTTTAAAGTGGTTCCTGCATGGAAATATTATTATTGCTAGATGCAATAGTTTACCTCATAGTGACCAGTCTGACACCGATTTAGGATAATAGTGTACTGGGTACATTTTCACAAGAACTCTGTATTGTAAGGCTACTTTCACACTAGCGTTAATATTTTCCGGTATTGAGTTCCGTCATAGGGTCTCAATACCGGAAAAAAACGTTTCCGTTTTCATTGTCAATGGGGACAAAACGTAACTGAACAGAACGGAGTGCTCCAAAATGCATTCTGTTCTCATACAGGAGAGCAAACCGCAGCATGATGTGGTTTTCTTTCTGTCCGGCATCCGTTTTCTCTGACACAATAGAAAACGGATCCGCACCCTTGGCTATGTCTTGGCTATGTTAAAGATAATACAACTGGATCTGTTCATAACGGATGCAGATGGTTGTATTATCAGTAACGGAAGAGTTTTTGCTGAGCCCTGCCGGATCCAGCAAAAACGCTAGTGTGAAAGTAGCCTTATTGAGTCTTTTTTTCTAAATTGGGCATGATCACGGGAGCAGCTGGTTCCTGTTGAATGAATGAGTAACAGAGGGGGGGGTTATAGAGAAGGTGCAAAAATTACAGCCTCCGAATTTCAGCCAGAGGACGCAGATGTTCATGAGAACTCAAATAGCTGCTCTGGGACAGGACGTTTGCTTCACCTGGAAGACGACTAGGAGGTGATAAATTTTCTTAGAAACACAACTATCCTATAATGATACGTCATAGATTTGGGCTGGTAACATGTATGCAGGTTTACCATTACAGCGGTACTACAAACATTGGTGAATATAAATCATATTTGCATCTGTAATTGTGCAGATTTCAAGCTTGATTTCAAGTGTCCATTAAACTAAAACTTCTCACAACTTGGACTGACTGACTGTTTTATACTGAATATTGTTATAAGGATCAGAACTCTGGTTGTCAGATACAGCACTCTAAATACATATAGAATTAAATTAGAAAATCTGACTCCCTCTAGCCACTACTAGGGGGCGCTCACTGCATACTGTATTATTAATGAGTTTAATGCAATAACTGTAGACAGTCAGCTCCCTGGCTTGCCCTAGAGCAGGTAGCCAGAATGTTTTCATTACTACTATGGCTAAGCTCTGTATTGGAAAAATTAAGCTTCAACTGCTATAAAGATATTCAGGTAAACCTGCCCAAAAGCCCACCTATCTGAGAGAACCACCCTCCATCAAGAGCAGATTTTTTCTGTGACTGATTTGCGGTTATGTTATTGTAACAGGGGGAACAAGTGAACCTTAAATTCCACCCGCACCTCTGTCCCTGCCTACTTGCTTGACTGCCCTAAGTGGGGGACGACAACTGGTTGACAGTCCCTGCTTATTTACGTGCTGGGGTTTACCAGGAAAAAGCAGAGGGAAAAAACAATAAAGAAAGGCACAGGAAGGCACTCAAATACTGAGAAAAACCCAGATCCAAAGTACAAAGTCCAGAGTCAAATGTACTGGATCAAAACCAAGAGAGTACAATGAAGCCAAATCAGAAAGTAGATCACTAAACAATACCAAGCCAAGGTCATACATGAGTGATCAAGTCCAGGTCCAAATATGTCAGGCAGAAGCGAGTCCAAGAACCAAGCCAAAGTCAAACCAGGAGATGCAGAAAAGCCAAATTAGAATCCAAGAATCAGGGTCAAAAGGAGTAGCTAAAGTAAGAAGTCAGGAGGTCAGAACAATCCACAATCCAAAACGCTGGTGAGGTATATAGCACCATTCACATGTGATCTGTGACCAGCATATTGCCTGTTTTAATACCCCGCACTTCCTGGTCATGTGATGCACTGCCTGGTCACGTGACACACCTGACGTCATGTAACCTATGACATGGGAGATCAGACTCTCTCCCTGGTGACCAGACACCAGCAGGTACGCAGAGAAATGCATCTGCTGGCGCTGGTAGTTACAGTTATTGTCTATGAATAGCGGCTGCCTCACATTCTGACTGGTGACCATCCATAAAGACCGGGCATGAAATTTAGTTGACCCTTCTCTGTGCCGTATCCCATGAAATGAAATTCAGCCCTGGAAAGCAAGACTAAGCACAGGACAGGAGAGGAGAGAGAGCAGTAGAGGAGGGAGCTGCCAAACTCTGAACCTCATCTCTTGCCTTCTCCGTCCCTGTACTGATGCATCCCCTTACACAGTGTGTGCAACTTACTGAAGACTGGACTGAAACCTAAGGAAGAGAGTTTCCAAACTTTATGAGTAGCAGACATTATGCTGCATGTGAGCTTAGACAGGTTATGCTAGGAAATGATGAGCAGGAAGCCATGCTGGGGGAGACGCTTTTAGATCATCACTTTTATAAAAGACCATATTTTTGTGCAATTTTATTTTGTATTAAGAAATAAAATGAATCAGCGCAGAATTTTGGACCAAAGTAGATTGAAAAAACGGTGGCCTTTCTCTTATATAACGCTCACATATTCTGCAGTGCTTTACAGATATTATCATCGCTCGCTGTCCCCAATGGAGCTCACAATCTAAATACCTGATCAGTATGTCTATGGAGTGTGGGAGGAAACCGGAGTCCCAGGAGGAAACCTACACAAACACGGGAAGAAATTGCAAACTCCATACAGGTGTTGTTGGTCAGATTTGAACCACTGCATGAAGTTTCTAATTCCTTCAACAGCTTATGTTAGGTTTTTCCTGGAACCCAGACTTCAACCCACCCAAGCTTACTGCTCAGTCATTAGACTTTCCATGATTTTGGCCCTAATTTGTCTAGTACACATAATAGTAAAAATAGACTGTACACCTCATTGTGGACAGGGAGGAACCTATGTGAGTGCATTCTATACACGGAGCTGAGCCACCATCAGAGCCTAGAGCCCTTCTCACGGCTGCCAGCCGAGCACATAATGATGCTAGGAGCATCAGTTACTCATTTACGTATACGCATACAACATACGCATTTGGTGGCAGGTGCCTTCATGAACTCAACTGTATTGCTGTCCACAGGACAGTGATACAGTTGAATACTGTGGTAAGCATGGATGTATTTTGTGCAGCATTGTGGTATTTGCTTCTGCTGAGGAGGCATTTTGTGCTGCCCTGTGGTATTTGGTTCTGCTGGGGCGCTACAGTATTGCAGGCCCCACCTACTTGTGTTGTCCCCGTTTACTTGTGTTGTCCTGCCTTCTGACACTTTGCACCCGCCTACAACATGAGGCCACTTTTAGTTTTTTTCCAGGGCCACTTTAAGTTCTCTGTCTACCCATGCCATCATGAAAGTACAGCTGGTACTGATATCATTGGCCTGAACTAACCAGTAGAAGAAATACAGCCTACCACCATCAGACACCAACTGCTGCAGCTTCTTCATGCCTTGAGTTGACTCCACGGGCCTCGGTTTCATTAACCTACTAAACATATCAACCATCATCTATACATCTGACCTCCTTTATCACATCTGGAACCCAGAAGTTTCTGATAATGGCCCTGACACAGAGCTGTGGAATATGTAGACTTTATGGAAATAAAGTAACTCAATCCCAGGATCAAATCGTCCACAATACAAGATTGACCATCTAGTCAGATACTTTTGGATTAAGGGCATACTGTTTATTACTAAGGTTTTTCATTTGATAGGTAAGCCATGGAGTATGTTGACCTTGGTGACACAGTTCTCAATGGGAAGACTGTTGGGATAATACTCATCTGTTAGCCCCAAAATCCTCTTCCATACACATAGATGTAATTGTTCACCTGAAGATTACGTTTTGAGGTGCAATGAAATACAGCAACATCATAATGATCTTGTACATAAGCCGGTGTCTATATAACCTGCGCTGTCTCTGTGTCTAACCTATATTCCATATTACTCGCCTGTTTTTTAATTCAGGGAGACTATTCCAGACCTCAGTTCTTGCACATGTCCTTATTTCTGTCTAACACATGTTGACACTTAATTCTGTACTTTCCGAGGTCTTTATTTCAATCCATTGTAAGTGTCAAGAATTTCCGTTACATAAGCGAATTACTTTCAGTACTTTCACAATCCCAAACAATATTAACATGCAGGATAAATATCGGTGTGATATGATTAGATTACAGTAAATATCTGTAACCCAAATCCTATAGATTGATGGAATAACATGGCAGCAAGTCTGCAGACATATGGAAGTGCCAAAGGATGTTGAGATGGATTGAACACCTGTACATAAAGTATAGAAAAGATTTTATAAATTGCAGTAATAATCTACATTTACAATGCAGTTGCAGAGAAGATACAAACCTTGTAATTCTTATGGATCAGGGATTACAGTTCAAGTTTCCTTGATGCCCAAGGCAGGGGACTGAGATGTGTCCTCCTTGTCTGGTTCCAGAAGTTCAGCGTGATAACTACCAGATGGATGTAGTTTGGATATTTAGCTCTGAAGAAAGTATTGTTTTTAGTACATAAATTGCTCTTCACCACATGGCATCTTTACCTGCCCTTTGTCCTAACCCTGTGAAGGGTTACACTTTGCTCCTTAAGGCAGTCCTTCAACCTAACAGAAAATTAAAAGGCGAACTAACCAGTGTCATGAAAATACAGAAAACCCAAATTAGATATATTTAAAGTGTAACTGCCATTCTTTTTTATTTGTGTAATATGTAGGGGCAGTGATACTGACCATTTTTGTAATATACTTTAATTACTGAAATCACACATTTCTATTAGAAAAAATATTTCTAAAGTGGCCCATTTTAAGCCTTAGCAACGCTCCTCTGTCTTCTGTTTACATAGCAGTGGAGACTTGCTCAATACTGACTGTGTTATGTAAACAGAAGCCAGAGGAGCGCTTCTAAGGCTTAAATATTTTTTAATATTTTTATTTTATTTTTATTTTGGGTAAAGGGGGGGTAATGTGAATTTTTATATTTTTTTTATTTTTAAACACATTTATTTATTTATTTTTTACACCTTTTTATAGTTCCCATTAAATTGCTCCTCTCTCTTGTTCAGGGCACCATAGGAACTAATTTGTGGCATCTTCTGTTCATTCAGGAGGACAGAAGCTGCCGCACACTGCATCCAGGTCCTCTGATTCTGACCGGGGGAGCCGCAGCACACCTGGAAGTGTGCGCTTCCAGGTTTTTGCTCACTCAGATGCCATGGTCATGTCCGACCATGGCATCTGAAGGATTAAATGTCCTCAATCGGCGTTACTGCTGATCGCGGACGTTAGTATTGGGTGCCTGCTGTTTAAAATAACAGGTACTAGTTTCGGGTGTCTGCTGTTTAAAACAGCAGGCACTCTCCAGCTATGGTGCCTGCTCAGCTCACGAGCGGGCACCACCTTTAAAATCCTGGCCAGCGCTGTACATGTACAGTGTTGTTTGGGAAGAGGTTAGCTCCATCGCTCCACCTCCAGCTCTGCAGGTCCCGGCATCAACATCCATTTTGACATGAGGCACATGACCGCCTTGCTGCCATCGACTGGCCGCAGTGTTGATAGGTTATATGCTGCACTGCAAGAGGAGGTTGGGGGCAGTTGATGTCCTTTAAAAAATTTGTTATGGGCCTGCTCATAAGTGCCTACTTTCTTCAACCCTAAAGGGGAACCTTGTGAGAAGATGGCATTGTCCATCAGCTCGGATTCCCACTACTCAGTGATGGGGCCCATAGTGGTTTCCTTCTTTAGCTGATAGCTCAAAGACTTCCATATCACAAAGCTGTGTTGATAGGATCCCCAATAAATTCTATAAAACTGCAGTATGCCTGACTAGGAAGAAAACTAGTAAAAGTTGAAGTCCACGTTCAGAGAATGGAAGGGGCTCGGGTCTACATTTTGCACCAGAATTCTACATATTATGGAGAAAGCATCTTGAATAAATTATTGGGTACATTTGGTTAGCTGGCAACATCAGAGGTAACACAAATATCACAGAACATGCTAAATATAAACACCATTTTTACTACTTTTCATGGTCAATTTACTTAAAATAAATCTTACCATCTGCAGGAAGCCATTAGGTCAGTAAGTAAGCATCCATCGCAATCAGCCGCCCTCCCATTGGCCAACGACATGTTGTGTACCCTCTGATCTTTTATTGCATTGTCAAAGGTTCATAACTTTTCTTCATTTAACCGTTTTCATGAAAATAAATAACTCGTAAAAAAAAATTACATCTGAAAGCAAATTTTCATTCCATAATCTGGATTCGGGGACGGAATCCAAGCTAAACTGGTAGATCCCAGGAGGGCAACTTGTCAGGCATTCTTGAGTGACAATGTGTTGACAGATATGGATATTTTATAGAATACATATTTATTTTAAACTAAACTATGTGGCGTAGAGGTAAAACAACATTTGGATGACAGCTGCCCGCTTCAGTTAAAGGTAAAATAAGACATAAATATCAAAAAAATATATTCAGTGTGGAGCATAGGCAAACATCTGTTTCTGCATAATTACTAGAAGTAGAAAAGATGTACCTGGAATGCGTATTTCTTGTTGAGGTGTTTAATTCATCACATGATTTTATTGCCTTTGGAGCAGCAGCCTGGCACTAGTTGCTACAGTACACCTTGCAAGGAGATAGCAAACGATTTTTGATCAATGTCCTTTGTAATGTACATATCCTGATAAAATGTCATTTTTGAATGGTCTTGGGCTAGAAGTCATTGATCAACTCCATGAGCCAAAATACAACCACAAAAGATTTCCCACAGGGGTTTTCACACAACAATCCTAAATGTCTAGGACAGTTGTTTGGATACAGATATTGGTTGTCACTGGAGATGAGCGAAGTTTTGAAAAATTTGATTCTAAAGCTTCGCCAAATTTTGACAAGAAATTTGATTTGTTACAAATTAATTAGTCACAAATCTCTAAGTTAAAACCCTATTCAGCCTCAATCAATGCGACTGTGTTTAACGGCCGCTTAAACAGAAGTGCACCCGTCTAACAGCTTTTAAAAATGGTAATTCGTTAGTGCAATGTGGGATTTTGGGTTTAAAAAAAAATTCACTCACCTCATCCACTTGATCGAGCAGAGGCAGTTGCGCGAGCAAGTGGATGGGGTGAGTATTTTTTTCCCGTTCTTTCTAAGACAACTCTAGCCGCCATTTTAGGAAAAATGATTAGTCACCACGAAGCGTTAGGAAATTCAGCTTCGCGGCAAATTGAATTTTTCCTAAAGTTCGAATTGAATTCCGGTTCGGATGCTTTGATTCACTCAACTTGTTGTCACCCAGACAAAAAAACAAAAATGACCAAAGAGAATTTTTAATAACCTTACAGAAGAGAGCAACTCAAACACAAAAACTTCATAGGGAAAAAAAAAGAAATTTTTCCTTACTGTTCATGTGAATGCAAAGGGGCAAATCCACAGCAAATCATACCCGTCCCCTTTCTGATGTTTCCCTATAGTTGAGTTTGTTGGGGATACAACCAATCACGGGAAAGAACATCAAGACCATTCATTTGGCTGCTCAGTACCGGCCTATATGTCATTGAGCCGAACTGAATAAAGGTCATCCCTTTCCTATCCTGAATTGGTCATCCTCACGGATACTAAGTGATTTGTAGAATTTACTGTTATCTGTCTGCTTACTGGTATTGTATCTATTATCCATGACTGTGCTTACACTTTGTATTATTATATTGTATTAATTTTCTATTTGTATGAACTTTAAAATTCAATAAAATAATTTGTTTTGCAAATCATAGGCAAATTTTCCTAAAAAATTCATGTCTTAGGCTTTCACTCAAGGCATTTTAGTGCATCTTTTTGAAGCCGATTTAGTGTATATTTAGGAAATATTCTAATTCTCTCTTTATTTGAATCTAATCCTTGTTTCAACTGAAAAAACTGCAACAAAGAGGCCCCACATTTCAAAGAAGAACCTGGGAGGAGGTTGCTGCTGGGAGCGGTGGTGGAAGGTAATGAGGGGGACAAAAAAGGTAGATAGGGAGACAGTGTGTGGGGGAGAATAGTTTACTGAACAGTTTATGTGATAGAAGAAATACATTAAACTATTTTACTGAGACTATATAAAAAAGTAAGAACCATTGGGAGAAGTCTGTCTGAGAAAGAGTGTGGAATGGGGAGAAGTCTGTGCTGGAGGGAGAGCTATGGCGACCAATCTATGTTAAAAAAGAGTCATATGAGAGCAGTCTGTGTGAGAAGGAGAACCATGGGGAGCAGCATGTGAGAAAGAGGGTGGCATGGGGGAACAGTCTATGTGAAAAAATATAAGTATATGAGAGCAGTCTGTGTGAGAAAGAGGGTAGCATGAGGAGCAGTCTGTGTGAAAAAATATAAGTATATGAGAGCAGTCTGTGTGAGAAAGAGGGTAGCATGAGGAGCAGTTTGTGTGAGAGGGATAAGTGAGGTGAGCAGTCTGTGTGGGAGGACACCACGAGGAGCAGTGCGTATATGAAATTGGGCATGGGGGGCACTGTGTGTGGGAGACGGGACCATGAGGATCAATGTCTGAGAAAGAGGGGGCAGAGGGAACATTCTTTGTAAGAAAGAGGGCAGCAAGGTGGAGCAGTCTGTCTGAGAAAGAGGGTGCTATGGAGAGCAGTCTGTGTAAGGAAAAGAGGAACATTCTTTGTAAGAGAGAGGATGGCATAGGGAGCAATCTATGTAAGAAAGGGTACTTCATGAGGGAGCAGTGTGTGTGTGAAAAAGAGGGGTCATATGTGAGGTGTCTGTGTAAGAAAGAAGGTGCAAGGAGGAGCAGTCTATTGAGAAAGAAGGTGCTAGGGCAAACAGTCTGTGTAAGAAAGAGGGTGCATGGAGAAGCGGTCTGTGTGAGAAATGGGGGGTAGTGGAAGCAGTGCATGCATGGCCGCCGGTTGTCTGCTGTTTTAAAGAGCAGACACACAGCACTAATGTCCACAACCGGCGGTAATGACGGTCACGGACTTTTAACCCTTCAGAGCATGTATGCAGCAGCCACTGTCCTCCTGTGGGATGGTACTAGAAGTGGTACACAGCATTGAGGAAGGCTTCCTAAAAGCAATAAAATTGAGGGATTCACAACATGGATGACCATAATCCTATGTGGATCCTTCCATAAAGTCCGGGATCCTTCCCTACTATGGACCTAGTGGTATTTTGCTCTTAAAATTATTAGGCTTAAGAAAAGATGACCGAACATGGTGGATAGATCAAACATGGCTGCTGGATTATCGCAGCAACACTGTCCCTAGTGCATGAGCACTTGCCATGTCTCTCCCTATGCTCAGCTCACAGGACAACAGCAGGGACAGCGCAGAATGAGGATTTTATAGGGCTGTGACATCACTATCTGCGGATTGGCTGGCTGCACAGCATTATGGATGATCTCTCATTCCTGTGCTTCTTACTTTCACTTTTCAGCCACCATTTTAGGAAAACCTGATTTGTTACCATGAAGCACAAGGAAATTCAACTTTGCTGCAAATCAAAGTTTTCCTAAACTTCAGACCAAATTCCTAAATCCCAAATCTCTAATGCTTTGCTTTGCTCAACACTACTTGAAACACTCTTAAATATCTCAGATACTGAAGTCAGTCTCCTCCATAAAACCTGTGTTATCTTCAGAGGCCTTGTCTGAGTAATCAGATTTTTATGCCTGCACTTCTTACTTTTGACCACTAGATGTAGCTGTAGTACAAGGAAAATACAGTGTAAAGCAGGTTGCTACAAAGTTCATCTCCAAAGAATAATCAGCCAGAATTTATCTATTATGTTCGGATGTTCTGTTCTTTAATTTTAAAAAGATATTAAAAATAATGTAAATGAGCTTGTTGTTTGGTAATATCCCCGGAAATAGCTAGATTGCAGAACAGAGAGTGTAGATTATCAAGTCATTACATGGAATATTATCCCCTACCCAGATCCTCTACTGCAATTTTCAAAAATGATAGAGATGTAAAATTTCTATTGTGAGAGGATGTTCCTATAGAACTTCCTTCTGTCTCATTATATTATATATGGGCACCATGGCTGGTATAGTTCTATGGCCACTGACATGGTTTATGGGCAGTGTGGTGGCACTTTAGAGGTACAGTTTGCCCTGACAGGTTCTCTGAAATGACTGTTCACTGATGTCTAATAGAGGAAATAATCTGATAGTTTATAAGATACGGTGTGAACACCCAGGGCTGAGAGATCTTCACAATCTCATCAAAAAATGATCCTCGCTCCAGGAACAGACTGCACTTCTTTGCATCCCAGATTGCCATTGGAAGCTCCATGGTGTCCAGATTTTGCACACTCAGTGGGGCACATTTACTAAAGCGTTCGTACCAATTTTTAGTCTAAACAGTGCTTTTTTTTGTCACATGTACTACTGAAATTGCACCTGTTTTGGAGGATTTTGCTCCTCGTTCGACTATTTAGATTTTTTAGACTAATTCAGACGTTTTCTAACTTTTGCAACTTTTTTCTGACCTATTTATGTAAGTGTAACTTTTTGGTGCTCTAATTTGTCACAGAAATAGTCTAAGGCCTAGTTCACAATTCAGTTATTTCAATCAGTAAGGCCTCATGCACACGACAGTGAAAAAAAAACGTCCGTTAAAAACGGACACACTTCGTCAGTTTTTCATGGCCATTTTGCATCAGTGTGTGCATCCATTTTCTGGCCGTGTGTCCATTTTTAATGTCCATTTTGCATCTGTTTTGCATCAGTTTTTCATGTCCGTTAAAACGTGTAATTAAAACGGACATGAAAAATTGATGAATTGGATTGGCAGTTATTTCTTGCCCCAACTATATTCATGACCCCCATGATCCCCATAATGTCCTAGTGCCCCAGCTAATATAATGTCCCCCATAGTGTAGTATTTTTTTTATTTTAAATGTCCCCAGCTTTAATAATGTCCCCCATGTAGGCCCCCATCTTAAATAATGCCCCCCATAGTGTCGTTTTTATTTTAATGTCCTCAGGTTTAATAATGTCCTATGTAGGCCCCCATCTTAAATAATGCCCCCACAGCTGCTTTTTGAGGATTTAAAATAAAAAAAAACCTCACCTTCTCCACTTGCTCGCGCTGCAGCAGTCTTCTCTCACACACAGGACCTGCCGAAGGACCTGTGAGCGATGACGTCACTGAACGCGCCTGCGTGATGACGTCACCACTCATAACGCAGGTCCATCGGCGGGGCCTGCTCAATGAAGAAGCAAGAGACTGACCTGCGCGAGCAAGTGGCTTAGGGCGAGTAGCCACAGGGTACCCGTTTTTAACGGCCGCTAAATGGGAGCAATCCGTACGGTAAGGCCCCATTGATCTCAATGGGGCAGTCGGTCCGTGGAAACGGCCCAGAAATAGGACATGTCCTATTTCTGGATGGACACTATTCACTGGCCGTTAAATAAACGGCCATGTGAATAGCCCCATAGGCTAACATTGGCACCAAAAATGGCCGTGTGACGGCCGCTACTTAGACGGCCGTCACACGGCCATTTTTCACTGTCGTGTGCATGAGGCCTTATTGTGAGCCAAAACCAGGTGCGGGTCAAAAAAACAGAACGGGTGCAGATCTTGCCTTTATACCTTATCTCTGTGTAGGCTTCACTACTGGTTTTGGCTCACAATAACTGATGGAAATAACTGACAAAAGAAACTGATGTGTGAACTGGGCCTAATTTCTACTCCACCCCAGGACTGGCGTACTTTTCTTTGTTTTCAGTGGTGAAGTTGCACTGGGAGACATGTGACTTTTCTCTGCACAGATGTGACTTTTTTTCATTTTCATGTGCAAATAAATTAGACCAGTCTAAGTGAATATGAACCTGCTATACAGAAAAATAACCACCAGAGGTCAGACTAACAATACACCTAGTCAAATTCGGGAAGTGCTGTGTGACTTTTAATAAATGGAAATAAAAAAAGCTCCAGCTCACCTGAGATAAAGACACACACTGCGTCCGGAAGGTCTGGATCAGAAGCAGTTCAAACTTGTAGAAAAGTCCAGCACAGGCTATTAAAATGCACGTATTCTTTATATGAGAATTCACAACATAAGGTTCATAACTGAATAAGGATGTAAAGACGCCTGAAACGCGGAACAGGAGTAACAGAAATTCTGTTTCCACACCTTATGTTGTGAATTTTCACTACATAGATTTCAATGGCCTGTGCTGGATTTTTCCACAACTTTTAATAAATTCTCTGCAAAAGAAAGACCGCCTGTCTAATTTTATGGCCAAAAACGGGCAAGCTTGATAAATGTGCCCCAGTGCTCTGTGCAATAAAAAAAAACGTGAGGAAATAAGCCTCATAAAGCAGGCATATCAGGGGGCATCTTGAGCCCAACTTGAGTTTCACCTTTAGGCCCCTTTCACACAAGCGTCATGGATTTGTAGTGTCCCACTAAAGTGTGTACAAGGGGACACTCCAAAAGGGTTAAATAGCCATGTCATATCTTATATATATAATGCCATTTTATTGTTATGTATTTGTGAATTAATGTGAAACCTCTATGGCTGAGTACTGCAATATTATTTCCCACCACTAGATGGTGGCATTCTGCCTTCTATATAAGGCCCAGTAACAGGAAGTTAGAGTAGGAGAGTGAAAATACAGTAAGTTGGAGTGTAAGGAGAAAGGAGGAGGTGTAAGGAATTAGTTAAGAGGAACCAAGTACTGTGCAGGAGGAAGAAAAGTGGAGATCCTTTCCTAAAGGAAAAGGCTGTCATTACCCCTGACACTGGCCATGTCAGGACAACATGTGACAAGTAACAGCTAAACTACTAGAACCCTGAATATTTCTTGGACTGTCAAGCCTGACAGAGGTAATCGACCGACCCCGGTCTTCATGGACTCTGCCAGCACCCATGTGGTCAAGAGAAGCCTCCGGCATCTGACTACAGTATCAGCAACCAGGTACAAGTTGTTTATTGGTCTACACTTTGGATCCCTCCGGGAGGTGTAGCCATCTTTATATATATTTCAGGAACCTGCTGGTGCAGACGTGTCATTCCTGCCCCACAGAGAATCCTTCTAAAAGAAAGGTCTTATGAAAGTGACCTTAATATAATATTGTCCAGAACCAGGGCTAGTTATAGAAAATCCCACTAGGAGTGAAAGTAACAGGATTTAAAGAGACAGTGCCTAACTAACTACCTATTATAACCACCTACCAGCCAAAGAGGACATCTTATCCAGAACCAATTGTAACATCATTTATTGTGACTATATGAACTCAAGGCAAAAGTAAAGTACCTCTTGTTTGATTAACAACTGCCTCCTCATCATTGCAAAGGGTGTGTTTACCTTTAAAAAGACACTGGCGTCACGAAACACCAGGGCCCAGCCGTCCGACACGGTCAAACTCAACATCCAGGGCACCTCACCTGACCATCCTGGAGCCCTGCGTATGGAGCGTGCCCCGAGGGAAGTCGTGTCCACCCTCCACACAACTGCACACTGCCCAGGGAAGATTCAACTAACCGTGAGTAGAACCACCAGCTACACTGTGTACACTGTGACAACCTATCTATCATCTCACTCACATATCCCTGAGGCTGGTGGCTGCAGATTCAGTCCGGATGCGTTCAGGGTGCGTTCCCGAAAACTCGCACTAATCCAAACGCAATCGCAGTCAGTTTTTTCCGCACGGGTGTGATACGTATGGATGCATTTCGCATGGGCATGATAAAAAACTTAATGTTTACAAACAACATCTCTAAGCAACCATCAGTGAATCACGCATCGCATCCACACGCAATGCGATTCACCGCCCATTTCATGGGCCAGGGCGTGAAAAACGCAGAATATAGAACATGCTGCGATTTTCACGCAACGGGAACTGATGAGTGAAAAAATTTGCCCATGTGAAAAGACCCATTGAAATGAATGGGTCAGGATTCAGTGCGGGTGCAATGCGTTCGCATCACGCATTGCACCTGCTTGGAAATCTCGCTCGTGTGAAAGGGGCCTTAGGGTATCTGCACATGGTGCAGATTTGTGTGCAGAAAATCCTCAAGAAATCTGCACCAAAACGGCACAAAATACGCACAGAAATCTGCAATTTATTGTGGTTTTCACTCAATTTATGTTCAATTTTTAGGTGCAGACGACTTGTAGGTACAGAGGCCGCCAGCCAGTAACCTCCTTTCCCAGAGACCTGCCTTCTCACAGTCGCTGCAGGGACCCCCATAATCAATCATCTTGTAGTGCCTTGCTGCTGTCTGCTACCGGCCTCTCCACCAGAGAGGCGGCCGGTGTGTTTTCCTATAGTGTTCAAACACAACCACCGATGACGGATTGTAGGGTGGTCATAACCATAGAAACAAGTGTATAATGCGATGGAAAAATGAATCAAGTCAGCAAAGGTCGCAATATGGACAATCACAATACATTAGTAAGTTCTTGTATTAACTTTATCTATATGATAAATGCGACTTGCTGAAGTGAGACAACCCCTTTAAGAGGACTGGGTGTGTATAGTTATGCTTTGGGTGGAGTTAGAGGTGTGGCCTAGTATGAAAAAAATTATCCCTCTTTACAATTTTCTAAAGTTGGGCGGTATGTGATGGCTATGAGAGAAGAGGGATGTGCAAATCTATCAAACATGAGAGGAATACAGTTCAGTCTGTCTTACGAGACATATACTTCCTGGTCCCTGCACTTCCTGGTCCCATCACTTCCTGGTCCCTGCTGACACAGAAGTGTGACTGTGTAGGCAATCTATCAATGCTAGACAGAATTTCATGTTATTGTCATTTTTATGCCAAATACAGTGTCTTGGGAAAGTACAGTATTCACCCCCTTAGGAAAAACTGAGACTACAAGTGAAAAAAACAGCACCAAAAACCCACATAAACACATTTTTTGATGTTCTTTGATCTGTTACACTATATTATTATTTATTATTAAAGCGCCATTCATTCCATAGCGCTGTACATATGATAAGCAGTGCACATACATAAGACGAGTTATAGACTGGTACAGAAGGAGAGCGGGCCCTGCCTGCGAGGGCTTACAATCTACAGTCTCCTAAATCACTAGGATAGATTTCTGTTTCAATATTTCTTTATTAACGTTTTATATATAATAAGGTAACAAGACCTGCTTATTAATGCACGTGGGTAAACAGGTTTGTATAACATACATATAAGTAATCAAACTTACAAGTATATAGCTATAAGTTTCTAAACATATATTTGCGTCATTTAGTTAAGTCAGATATGAGTTTCCTTATAATTTGTCATTGTCAAAACAATTATTGTGTGGAATTGAGTCTCCTAAGAGAGTACGTTTAGAGCTATTAACCTTTATAGGTAGTAATTGTATAAAAAATAATAATAATAGTATGAGATAAACCAGAAGTAATAGAAAAGAAAAAGAAGAGATAAGAAAAAATAGAGAATAGAAAAAAAATAAAAATGGGGAAAAAATATAAATATTAATAGCTTGATTTGAAGAACTATTAGTGTCAATCATTGGACTCTTATTAGTTATTTAAGTATCAAGTAGTGTGGCGTATGGTGAAGACCACCAGGACACACATGTTTTTTGATATTTGCTCGTTTTATTAGTGCTATGTTCAATCATCCTCTCGTATTTGGCGTTAGTATTTACCTTTCTAATTAATTGGGAGATAGTAGGAATTAATGTGGTTTTCCAATTATGAGCAATAGTTTGTAGAGAAGCTGTGAGTATGTGACATAGAATAATCCTATGGGGAATTGTGAGAGAGTCTACGTTTATTCTTAATAGGAATATTTCTGGGCTAAGTGTGAGTATCACCCCTGTTATTGTTTGAATGAGGTTATTCACTTCTTTCCAGAAGTTAGTTATGAGTGGGCATTCCCAAAATATATGGGTGAGGGTTCTGACTTGGCCGCAATTTCTCCAACATAAATTGGAAGCATTTCATATCATCATATATTTTGGACAGTCTATATGGTGTGTAGTACCATCTATATAGTAGTTTAAAGTAAGCTTCGTGGTGTTCTGTGCATGAAGTGCTTCGCATTGTTATGTTGTATGCTTTTTTCCACTGAGACATAGATATTTCCCTTTTTAAATCTTTTTCCCACTTCTTTTTATGAGAAATATGGGAGTCTAAATAGGATTCTGATAGTTGAGAATAGAATAATGTAGTACCTTTCCATGTAGTTCCTATTTGGCTAGTTAATAAGGTATATATTTGAGGGGTTGTTGTTGGGGATGAAAAGGAGTTGTTGTTTAGAAAAGTGTGTATTTGTAAATACTTATACTAGTCTGATTTGTCTCGGTCAGAGCTGGGCAAGAGGCAGTGCTTGGGCCGTGTCCGGCCCGCCTACTGTCTTTGACCAGCCCTCTGTGCCGTTCACAGGCTTAGACTTTTCCCTGTTTTTCATCAGCGCTGTGAACAGCATGGGCAGCGCAGCGATGCTGCCTGTGCCTGAAATAACCAATAACAAAGCTCCTTACAGCAAGGAGCTTTGTTATTGGTTGGCTATTGAGCGATACAGGTCAGGTCAGACAGGGGAAGCCAGCGGGAGCTGGAAGGAGAAGGGGCCGGCTCCCGGTGGTGGCTGTAGTAAAGAGAGCGGAGGCGCTGAACATGGACCCTAGGAAACATGACAGGGCCGCCAGTGAGGTAAGGAGCCACAGACTGAAGAGCTGCCCCCTGTGCTGTGTCCCCCCCCCCGACCCCCAGGTGGAGCGGCAGCTGGGGGGTGGGAGAGTTGTGGCAGTGAAAAGCTGTCAGTCTTCAAGAGACTGATTCTCCCCTCCCCCAACCATGGTTCCGTCCAGTCTCCCAGTTCTCTATTCCCCTCTCCTCCTGTGACCCCACTAGTAACCCTGCTCCCCCCACTTGTTACCCGGCACCCCCTCCTCCTGTCACCCCACTAGTAACCCAGCTCCCCTCACTTGTTACCCAGCTTCCCCTCCTCCTGTCACCCCACTAATGACCCTTCTCCCCCTCCTGTCGTCACCCCACTAGTGACCCTGCTCCCCCCTCCTCCTGTCACCCCACTAGTGACCCTGCTCCCCCCATCACCCCACTAGTGACACTGTTCCCCCTCCTCCTGTCACCCCACAGGGAAGAAGCTGAACAGACTCCACCGACTACGATGGGATTCGTTCAGTTTTCGTTCGGGATCTGTCTTGGCAGAGCACCGAGTGTACCCGAGCGCTGGCATTCTTGGCCGAACAGCGAGTTCGGCCGAGCATGCTCGCTCATCACTAGTAATGATATCATCTTAAATCTGGCATACCCAGTCCTCCATGGGTTTTGTGTCTGGTTAGTATTCCCGTGGCTATTCTCGGGTGTTTTCCAGACCATACAAAATTGCTGATTTGAGATTGAAATTAGTAATAAGTATCTAGGATTAGATAGGGGTATAGTTCGAAAATAGTATAAGATCTTAGGTAGTACTAACATTTTGTATAGTACTAATTTCCCCTACCAAGAGAACTCAAAAGATCTTAAGTGAGTAAGATCTTTGCATAATTTAGTCAGCAAAGGATTGAAGTTGTTTTTTATCATATTTTCGACTGGATAGGAAAGCTCTATTCCTAGATAGGTAGATATAGTGTTATCTTGCCATTTATATGGGAAAGTAGATTGTATTATGATTTTCGTGTTATCAGAAATGTTCATGCCTAAGATCAAGGACTTTGTATCATTAACTTTATAGTATGATAGTGTTCCAAATTTATATATAAGGGTTTGAATTCTTTCTAAGGATTTAATGGGATTTAAGGTACAGATAATTATGTTGTCCGCAAATAAACCTAATTTATGAGTTAAGTTTCCTATTTTTATGCCGGATATTTCCGGTGTAGATCTGATGAGTTCAGCGAAAGGCTCTGATGCAAGGATAAATAAAATAAGGGATAAGGAGCAGCCTTGGCGCGTGCCATTTGTCATAAAGAAAGAGGGAGAAAGAATACCATTTGTCAGGACTTTAGCTGAGGGGTTTTTATATAGTGCTTGTATACCTGTTAGTATAGGACCATGGAAGCCATATTTTTTTTAGTGTAGAGAACATATAGCCCCAATGGATTCTATTGAATGCCTTCTCCGCGTCCAGTGAGAGGAGCAGAGAAGGCGACCAACATGTTTCGATGTATTTTAGAATGTTTATGAATCTCCAAGTTCCGTCGTACGACTTTCTATTTGCAACAAAACCAACTTGATCTGGTTTTACCAGTGAAGGGATAATGTTAGATAATCTTAGAGCGATAATCTTCGCATACATTTTAATATCTGTGTTCATTAATGAGATCGGTCTATAGTTGGTTACTATTGATGGATCTTTACTTTGTTTAGGAATGGTTATTATAGTGACTTGTGTCATTTCTTCTGGGAGATGGCCGAGTGATAGTGCTTGGTTGAATATTTCTTTTAGATAGGGGGACAGTAGTTCTGAGAAGTTTTTATAATATTCATTTGAGAAACTGTCCGGGCCAGGGGATTTTTTAAGTTTCAAAGATGACCTTAATTATTTCTTGTTCAGTAATAGGAGAATCGAGTTTTTGTAATGAGGAGGACGGAATTGTGGAAAGGTTTATGGATTTTAGAAATCGGTCGATATTGTCTGTGTTTGGTTGTATGACATTTGGGTCATCTTTAAGATTGTATAGAGACTCATAGTAGTCTAAATTTATTAGCGATAAGTTGATGATTGCATATTCTATTAGCATCGGAGGTATTCGTTAGATGGGCAATTTTAGTTCTAGTTTTTAGGTGTTTAACACGATTTGCCACACAGGAGGAAGCTTTATTATCTTGACTGTAGTATTGGAGTTTGATTCTTGTAATACAATATTCATAATCGTCTAACAGTAAAACACGTATCTTGTCTCTTAATTTGGTTATATCATTTAGGGTTTGTGGGTTGTTATTTGATTTATGTTCTTTTTCCTTTCTTTTTAGGGCTTCTATTTTCTTTTCCAATTTTTTCTGCTTAACTTTTTTATGGTGGGCAACATATTTTATTAAAATACCTCTAATATAGGCCTTGTGGGCATTCCAGGGAGTAAATGTCTGCATTTCAGGTGTATCATTAATTTTAAAAAAATCTATGATATCTGTTTTTAATGAGTTTTGAATGTCTTTGTTTGCGATCAAATAGTTATTGATCCGCCAGATATATACTTGGTTTGGAACATTTTTTTTCTTTTATTGTAATGATAAGAGGGGCATGATCTGACCAAGATATTTGTCCTATTTGAGCTTTATATATTGATTGTAAAGAATGTCTAGTAGAGATACAATAATCTATTCTTGAATAAACCTTGTCGTGTGGCGAAAAATAAGTGTAGTCTCTTTCATTGGCATTAATGCATCTCCAATCTCCATACATCATAAAGATCATTGCAAGTGAGCCAAGATTTTAATGTTGGAGAAGGTCTCCTACTCTGATTAGTAGTATCCAATTTTGGGTCAGATATAATATTGAGATCTCCAAAAATAAACAATTGTCCTTTTTGGATTTTAGCTAGATTTTTGTCGAATTTATTCAAAAAGGAAATTTGAGAAGTGTTTGGGCAGTAAATGTTGCATAAGGTGTTAAGGGAATTATTTAGTTTGCAAACAGAATAAGAAACCTTCCCCTTTCGTCTTTGTGTATATCTATCTCCTCAAACAGCAGATTATCCTGAATAGCTATGGAGACTCCAGCTTTTTTAGTATTAGAGCGAGAGTGATATATATGAGGGTATTTTTTATGTTTAAATCTGGTAGTATCTTCCAAGGGTAAATGTGCTCTTTGGACAAAGATAATGTCAGCATTTTTCGCTTGTGCCTCTTTACACAGTGAAAAGCGTTTGCAAGGGTGGTTTAGTCCTTTAACATTTAGTGAAAAGGCTTTAATAGTCATGATGTGTGCATGAGTAAAGCTTACGGTAGCCTTCTTCCTTCTGATGTCTCACTTTGTGAGACGTGTTTGTTTCTAGGCGACAAGGTCCGTAGTGTCCAGATAGGTCCAGTAGGAAATCCGTTGTAGTGGGTTTTTCTTGATCCTGAGGTACTTAGGTTTTGAAGTGACCCTGGATAAAAGTAGAGCAGCAAAAACAAAAGAAAAAGAAAAAATAATAACATAAAAGTAAACATGTGGTTGGGTCCTACTTGTGGTAGGAGAACATAGATGGATCTGTGCAATCAGCAGGTAAGTGGGGTCAGTCATTGTGGATTTTTTTATCACCTCATTCGCTAAGGTTCCTTCAGGTCTCTTTTGTGACGGTATTCCATTCTTCTTGTATTGTTAATATATCTTTCTTTTTCTTCATATATTCTGGGTCAGCTGCTTCAAGATGCCATTTTTTGAATAATTTAAGGCCTTGAGTTGCGTTTAGAAGGATATGTGTTTCTCCTTCTTTGTGGGTTATTAATTTGCAGGAAATCCCCATCTGTAGGATATGTTGTTTTCTCTTAAGCAAGTAGTAATTGGTTGAAATCTCTTTCTGTCTTGGATGGTAGCTTGTGAGAGGTCAGTGAATAAAACTGCTTGTGTGTATGGGTCTGGAAGGGTGCGAAGTTTTCTTGCTGCCAACATAACTTCTTCTTTAATGTGAAAAAAATGTAGAGGAGCTAGCACGTCTCTTGGTTTGTTTTCTGGGATATTTTTTGGTTTGGGAAGTCTGTGAGCTCTGTCTACAGTCAAATCTAGTGAGGAAGCTTCTGGTAGTAAAGTTTGCATTAGATTCTGCAAGTATTTGGATAATTCTCCTGTGGAGACGGATTCAGGAATGCCTCTAAATTTAATATTATTTCTTCTGGAACGATCCTCCAGATCTGCTATTTTTGCTTTTATAGCTGTAATGTCATATTCTTGGGAATTATTCGCATCTACTAGGCTGTTATGTGCACCTGCGTATTCAGCCATTTTATTTTCAATATGGCTTAGGCCCCATTCAGACGGCCGTATTATTGCTACTATGGGTGCCGCCTGGCGTGTGTTCCGCAGCGCTCGGAACACATGGCCGGGCACCCCATTAAAAATGCCTATACTTGTCCACTGTTGCGGACAAGTATAGGACATGTTTTATCTTTTTATGAGGAGCCACGGCACAGAGCTGGCTCCGTGCGGCGGCCACCCGCTCTCATAGAGGTGAATGGGGCCGCATCTATTCCGCAATATTGCGGAATAGATGCGGACCCATTCACACGGTCGTGTGAATGGGCCCTTACTCTATCTCCTAATTCTTCCAGATTTGAAGAGAGAACATTACACATTTGGGAGATGTCATCTTTGATTGAGCCTTTTAGGGCTGTTAGCTGTTCATTAAAGAGGACCTTTCACCGCTCCTGACATGCCTGTTTTAATAGCCACCTGCATTCCCCATGTAATAACAATTCTGGAGCATCTATTCTTATGTCTCTATGTTGTGCCATTCCTTTATTATTTCTACTAGAAGTTATGAATGAATTGCTAGCAGCCTGCAGTAAGGGTACAGAGGGGAGGTAACCAGTTGGTAACCAGAGAAAGAGAAGAGTCTTTCCCTACCTCTTGTGGATGGGAATGGTCTTTATCCATCCTGGGTCTTTGTTTTGCTGGGCTCCTTGTATCTGAGGAGTCATCGTCTTCCTCCAGTGTCTCTTGTAGCTGCTTATAGGCTCCAGGGTGGGCTTGACTGGATCTTGTATTTCTATTAGTTTTAATACTTGATGTGGCTGCTGACTTATTTTGTTTTGTGTCCCCCTGAATCTGCTGGTGTTTTCTCGGCGCTTCTCCTTCTTCCTGGTGTGACGCAGGAGAGGTGCTGCTCCTGGAGGAGCACGATACGCACTGCGCTTCCTCCTTCTTCCCGCCACTGTCTGCCGAGAGAAAGAAGTCGGCCAGGTGCTTAGGGGGCTCCCTGGCCCTTCTACTTTTGTCCATGGTGAGTGGGGGTCACTTTAGCTGCTTATAGGGGGTCTTTTGGGTGAGGTTCGCTGACCTCGATTAGCGGTATGGTCGTTGCTTCTTCTATGAGGTGAGGAGCTCCTTCAGAAAGCGTCCATCAAGCTGGAGCTCGGCCACGCCCCCCCCCCCCCCACTAGGATAGATTTCACATGTTGAACACATCTGGTTATATTCATACATATAATGGTGCTGAAGATCATCACATCTTTAGTGCAGCACATAAGGCGCCTATACTTTCTTTTTGTGGGTTTTTTTTATAGTAAGCTTCAAGCCATCTTGTACAATATCACAATTAGTGTTGAGGGAGTCGAAGTCCACAAAGCGAGATTTCACTCCACATCTTCACGCAAGATGACGGCTGCTGGCCCGTCGCGAGCAAATGGAGTTAAGTATGATTTTTTTTTTTGTTTTATTTTTAATTTTTACACCATGTTATGTACATCAGATGCCACAATCATGTATGAACGCAGAATCTGAGAGGTATGATGACAGACGGTGCAATCGCCACTCCCTGTCATTGCACCCGTTACTTACAAAGAAATGTTCTTTGCGACAAAGTAATTCATCACGAAGCAAGTTTTTTTGTAAAATTCGGTAAAGCAGCCAAATTGAATTTCCCAATACTTCTCTCATCACCATTCAATTTACTGCACGCAAATTCGATTAGCGCAGAGCCCTAGGCTTAGGTATTGTTTTCAATTTGGGGCTTTACATTTGTTTTTATTTTTGTTTTTTGTTTGCACACTGCACTGGTTGAATTTTAGGTGCCATGTGGACTTCTACAGGTGAAATACATGGCTTCGTCTGTAATATGGCTGCAATAGATTTTTCTGCAGGGCAGTGTCACAAGGTCTCTCTTCATCATTCTGATGTCAAATTTGTCTAAACACAACCAGGAAGATTCAATTTCTCCCCCACCAGTGGCGTACCTTCAATAAAGGCATACCCTGCAATTGCCAAGGAGCGCGGAGGAGCCCAGCGCTGAACTCCTTTTCCCAACAAGAAAACATTGCATTTTCATGCAGCCACCACTAGAGGGAGCTCAATGCAAATAAATAATTTCAGCTTCCATCCCAGTAAATAGTAACTGTATAAATTCCTGCACTGAGCTCCCCCTAGTGGTGGTAGCAGAAGCCAGTTTTATAATAGAAAGGAAGCAGATTTACCAACATGTTGGTAAGAATGAGCGCCATATTTATGAAGCACCTATTCCATTTCTTCTGACATTGTCCACAGTCATGCCAATTACACTGTGTCCCATAATGACACATGAATGAAGGATACAGTGGATGATAATTAAGAGGATCAGGCCATAGCAAAATGTAGTCATCTGGGGCTCTGTAACTGGGTTTGAAAATTTGGCACTGATGCATGGCCCATTCTCTAGGACAGGGGTCAGTAACCTCCGGTACTCCAGGTGTTGTGAAAATACATCTCCCATCATGCACACTTGTTTGGCTGTTCTCTAAACTCCCACAGAAGTGAAAAGAGCATGCCGGGAGTTGTAGTTTCACAACAGTTGGAGTGCCGAAGGTTGCTGATCCCTGCTCTAGGATGTCTATAACAGAAGGCAGGGCTAGGAAACTGCAGGAAATTGATTGTGTGAAGGCTGAAGCTAAGGAGATTTAAAGGGGTTATGCCATGATTGATGTAAAACATGACATCATATAGAACATGACAATGCCTTTCTAACAAAGCTAGAACCAGCCCTGCACCTCACATACATCCAGAGATCTTCACATTCACTGCTCCAATTGCTCGGCTAGATTATTTTCAGCCTGGGAGTTAAGGGGGCGTATCCTTTATGCTGCAGCCCTCTCCCTGTAACTGCCATAGCTTTTAACAGAACATATGACTTGTGGCAGTTGAATATTTAAACTGAGCACATTTGATTACTTCAGTGAGACGGAAAAAAAATAAATAGAGCAAACTGCAGGTGGCGCTATACATACATTTTATTGAATAACTCAGTGGCTATTCTACATTTTTAATTAAATGCAATTACAAAAGTATTCAGCTCCAGGCGCGGATTTGAAAAATGTAGAATATTTTTTGTGACACAACCCCTTTAAAGGCCCAGGTGCAGTCAAGTGAATTAAATCACTGAAGAGCAAGTAGACTGCATATTCCTGCCTGTGGGATGACATGTGCGGGAACCCATTGGTTGCACGGGCTAACCATGGATGTCAGTCAGGAGGACCTGTGAAGCCCCAGAGATCACCTGGGTGCAGGTAGGATTCAGCATGCTTATGGAGGAGGACAGGCATGCAGGTGGGTGTAGTGTCACTTCGTGTTATTGGGTTGTTTAGAAATGTTTCTTGTGTTTCTAAGCTTTTTGTGGGGTAGTAGGAAGTCTCACACAGCGTCTGGGTTGTACGCCTCTTCTTATTGTGATTGACTGAAATCACAATGACACGACGGGCCGTAAGACCATAAGATGGTGGAATGAACTCTGTGTACACAGGACTGCACGGGAAGGAATGCTAACCCCTGTTCATCATTACCTAACCATCTGAGAACATAAAACTAACCTGTGATAAAGTAGGCAGTACCAGGCTGTCCCACATGCCATAGTTATGTATTAATCACTGATTAGACCTTCTCCGCATACGGCTGCGACTGGCACACACCAGCACCAGGGACAGAACTACCAAACGAAATCTGTCCACATAAGCAGGTTATGAGAGGATGTGGGAAAATATTCTGAGGACTCTAAAATAATATCACAAATAAAAGAGAATATGGTTAATAAATGATGTGGATCAGTAGTACAGCTCCATTTAATACACAGGGGATTCCTGTCTCACCTATAGAGTCCTGTTCACACCAGGGGAGATCCGGCTTCACACAGCCATATGGTCCAGGAGCCTCCTGACTGTGACCAGCACAACACCTTGGGGGATCACGGTCCAACAGTCCTCCTGACCCTGACCACATGATGCCTCTCTCTCTCTCCAGGCTTCACTCCCCTCCTGGCTGTGACCACACAAAGCCTCTTAGGCTTCCTTTTCCCTCAGACTGACATACTGTGGTCTGCTTTATTCCCCAGTGATGATGGGGCTCCCTCTGCCCCTGTGCATATGTATTGGCAGTGAGCCCCTGAGGAGCTGGTGTACAGGATGGGAGTTGTAGTGGCCCCAATGAAATGTTACGTCACGGTGTACTGCCTCAGGCCGTTGCTCCCTGGTGATCAGTGCACTAGGAATGTAGTTTTGAAGAAAAAGGTAGTGTTGAGCTTCTGTTTTCAAGTTCGGTGTACAAGGTTCAGGTTATCAAAGAATTCCGCTATGGATTCCACTACCAGGGACCATAAGTTTTAATGGAATTATTAGATAACCCGAACCTTGTATGCTGAACTTGAAAACAGAAGCTTGCTCGTCCCTAGAAAGAGGCCATAAGTAAACTTAGAACAGTCTTTTTTACTAAGTGCAATGTTCAGGTACATTCAGTAGCATCAATTTCCAAATGCAATCTTCTGGCACCAGTAAGAAATATGGAGGCAGGTTGGATGGCTGCAGTTTAGCACTTGTGTTGTACTGGCCTAGTAGTATTCAGGTTGATGAATGTCTGAGCCATAGTACCTCACCTCACAGCAGTGTCATTAACGCTGATAGTAGCTGGTCCCTCTGCAGTCTGTATTCTCAAGTATTTACTTGAGGAAAAATTGTTAGTTGCTCTCTGGAGAAGGAGCTCAGCTTCTCAGGAGCAGGAGCTCAGTACTGTGCTTCCTCTCCACTGTCAGGCTAAACTAGAACTCCTTGCAGGAAGCAGGACCAACCCACTCCTACCAAAAGGGGAGAAATAGTGGTTAGCCCTATTCCTTGCCAGCCATTGCCATCCACTTTGTAACTGGTAGCTATGGCCAAACATACAATATAATAAAATATATAACAATAAAATCTATATAAAATACAATTTCAGATACTCCCAGGTCTGGGGTACTGCATATTTATTATATATTGTTCACTTTGATTTTAATGGGCGCTGCATAAAATTTGTATGCAGTGAGCTCCCCCTAGTGATGCCTACAGGTATGGAGGAAGTCTGCTGGTACAGTTTATCAAAGGCCCTCTGCTGCCTCTATTGTATAGAGGGAAAGTCTGCAGACACTATTTATTGGGGCACTATCGTGTATTGACTCACTTTCAAAAGAGCACTCTGCTGCAAGTACTGTTAGTAATGGCACTCTATTAAAGGGATTATCCAGGATTTTAAAGGGAGTCTGTCAGTTAAACCAGGCACAGTGCCTTGTATTTGTAGCTCAGTTGAATGTAATGACCTGTTGCTTCATTTTGGAGAAAAAGTACTTTGAATCCATATGCAGATGAGCAATTAAGTGCACAGAGGGCGGGGCCAAGCCTTGTTCTTTTTGCTTTCTTCTTGATTGACAGGGTAAGGTTCTTGCCTAGTCATCTCACCTTTCCCTGTTAATCAATAAGTAGAGGGCACGGGCGGACTGGGAACTTAAAGTGGCTCTGATAAAAATACTAAAAGTGTCCCCATTTTGTAGGTGGTTCCAAATTGATGAAAGGCAGGGCCAGAACTTCCATATTGTGGTACATTATACCACCCCAACAAAGCCAAATACCACAGTCCATCACAAACTACTGCCAGAAGCACAAAATACCTCCCCAAAAACTTCCACTGGCCGGCCTTGAGAAGGGCCCAGGCTGCCCCCTAGGCATCGTCCCACCGGGAAAATTCCCTGTAAGGTCTATGGCCAGTCTGCCCCTGGTAGAGGGAGTCACTGGCAAAGGAAACAGGAGCAAGGGTGCCCGACACTCCAGAATTCTTGCTTCAAAAAGATGTAAAATAGGGATTTGTGAGTTTTGGCTTTATTTGCACAAACATTTAGAGACATTTTACATTTTGATATCACTTACTCCAGTTTAAAAAAAAAGGGATAGTAGGTATGGTTAAATTATCGAGACATCATCTGCAATTCCAGTCCAGATGGGTGTTACCAGTATGCGGTGTGTCCCTGCACAGTCTGATACTAGCCAATTAGTGCTGCCAGTGTCAGACTGTACAGGGACACACCCGTAACTGGTAACACTAAGGGCTCTTTCACATGAATGAATGCCGTCCGAGGAATCCGCTGCGTGACAGAGTACCAAGCCCCTTTCCGGACAGCAGAGACACGGAGCATTAACATGATTGATAATGTTCTGTGCCTCTCTGTGATGTTTTTACTACAAAATCACAGTGAGATAAAGTTGTCGCTGTGATCTCTGTGATTCCTCGGACGGCATCCGCTTGTGTGAAAGAGCCCTAAGGGCCTTCATTGCTAACTGCTAGCAATTCATTTCTAACTTCTAGCAGGAATATTAGACGAATGACACAACATAGAATCATAAGAAGAGATGTTCCAAAATTGTTATTACATGGGGAATGCAAGTGGGTACTAAAAGAGACATGTCAGGACTCTCAGGAGAGGTTTTCTTTAAGGCGTATCCTCAGAATAGGCCATCAATATCTGATTGGCGGTGGTTTGAAACTCACACCCGGCCAATCAGCTGTTTTAATGTAGCCCTGGAAGTTGGCTCCGGAAATGCACAACGACCATTGTGTAGTGAATAGAGCTGATTACTGCAGCGCCGCTTCCATTCACTGTGATGGGAGTGTTTTATATCTCACTACAGCAATCCAATGTATTCACCCCCATTACCATCATCATCATCATATTATAGACCCAGTACAATGAATGCAGTCATATCATCTCTGTTACCACCGGTGTTTAGCTTTCTAGACATTGCATCCTACTTAATACATGTACAAATTTAACAGAACTAAACTGCCCGGGCCACCCACCTGTCAGGGGCATGGACGTAGGTCAAAGGGAGGTTAATCTAGCCCTGCAGCCATAACAGATCTCTGCATCCAGATAGCATCAAGTGTTACAATGTGTCACCAAATACTATAATCTGGGGTTTAAAAATGATATTAAAAAACAGATATTATTTTAAAAATGAATAATCTGGTTGTCAGGGCATGCTGAGACTTGTGGTTTTGCACCAGATGGAGGGCAGCATGTATGTACTTATACGCACACTATATAAGGGGCCATAAGCACTGATGTCATTATACACCTAGAAACCCTGTGATGTCTAGGGGCTACAGCACTTACTGAAAATTAGCTCCCCGCTATGGCTTCTTTGTGAAACAGCGCCCCTCCTGTACTGTGTAAGAATTGCAACACAGCCTTATTTATGTGTTATATTATATAGCAGTTACAACAGAGGTCAGGAGAAGACTAGACTAGTTTCTGTGGGGAATAGCCTGGGTTGTGTTTTTCTTGTAAATTCCCTAAGTACCTCCCCCGCGGAGCCTCCACATGGTACAGTTTATGATAGGTATTATTCTGTTTTGATCTCCTCAGTTTATATCAACTTTTATAACTTTACAGTAGATTTTAATTTGCATCACAGCGCTCATGTTATATTACCATGTGTTACTGGTTAGATAGATGTTGTCAGTACCAGGCCGCTCCATTATAAAGTGATAGTTCCTATACAGTGAAAGTGCCATTGCAGGGAAACTATATTAATTGTCCGCCATTCAGATGTATGCCCATTCATGCAATACATTGACATCTCAAGTAACCCAGAGTATTACATTTTATTTTGGCTCATTAGGGTATACTAGACATATGGACAGGGGCTGCCTGTATAAGACAACCCCTTTAAGAAGTGGAGACATAATGTGAGATTTCTGCATATGTAGAGAACCAATTATCCTCCTCTGTAGATGGTAAATGCAGAATGGATTGTATATCTACATATTTCTCCTCCCTGCACAAGGCAAAGTTCTCAATTCACTCCGTGAATGGTACATGAAGAGACATGTGGCTCCAATGATAGCAGGACCGAGTGTCTCCTGTGGAAACCAGGACACTTTGTCACTGCTCAGTCTGAACAGGAGTCCAACTGCAATGTTAGAAAAGTATAATCTGTATCTGCAGATAAACTGATTTGTGACAGAATAACTGAAGAGAGTTCATCACAAAATTGTAGTCAGTAAATCCTGTCTCATTTATTTGTGTATATGCCAGGAGGCCAAAAGATTCCAGCTCTCCCCCTGATGGCATCTGCTCTGTGTGTGGTCAGCATATCAGCCAATTAGTGGTAGTAATAATATTTACCCATGACAGCCGGTAACACTAATGGGAAGGGGCACCAACCAGATAAACAGCTATGTCTACACTAATACAGACGGAGGCAGAACATAACATCCTCAAATAGTGCAAGTCAGAATATAACATCCCCCAAATAGTGGAAGTCAGAATATAACATCCCCCAAATAATGGGAGTCAGAATATAGCATCCCCCAAATAATGGGAGTCAGAATATAACATCCCCCAAATAGTGGAAGTCAGAATATAACATCCCCCAAATAGTGGAAGTCAGACTATAATATCCCCCAAATAGTGGAAGTCAGAATATAATATCCCCCAAATAGTGGAAGTCAGAATATAGCATCCCCCAAATAATGGAAGTCAGAATATAATATCCCCCAAATAGTGGAAGTCAGAATATAACATCCCCTAAATAATGGGAGTCAGACTATAATATCCCCCAAATAGTGGAAGTCAGAATATAACATCCCCCAAATAGTGGAAGTCAGACTATAATATCCCCCAAATAATGGGAGTCAGAATATAATATCCCCCAAATAGTGGAAGTCAGACTATAATATCCCCCAAATAGTGGAAGTCAGAATATAGCATCCCCTAAATAATGGGAGTCAGACTATAATATCCCCCAAATAGTGGAAGTCAGAATATAACATCCCCCAAATAGTGGAAGTCAGAATATAACATCCCCTAAATCATTGAAGTCAGATAATAGCATCCCTCAAATAATGGAAGTCAGAAAATAATATCCCCCAAATAATGGAAGTCAGAATATAGCATCCCCTAAATAATGGGAGTCAGACTATAATATCCCCCAAATAGTGGAAGTCAGAATATAACATCCCCCAAATAGTGGAAGTCAGAATATAACATCCCCTAAATCATTGAAGTCAGATAATAGCATCCCTCAAATAATGGAAGTCAGAAAATAATATCCCCCAAATAGTGGAAGTCAGAATATAATATCCCCCAAATAATGGAAGTCAGAATATAACATCCCCTAAATAATGGAAGTCAGAATATAACATCCCCCAAATAGTGGAAGTCAGAATATAACATCCCCTAAATCATTGAAGTCAGATAATAGCATCCCTCAAATAATGGAAGTCAGAAAATAATATCCCCCAAATAGTGGAAGTCAGAATATAATATCCCCCAAATAATGGAAGTCAGAATATAACATCCCCCAAATAGTGGAAGTCAGAATATAACATCCCCCAAATAGTGGAAGTCAGAATATAACATCCCCCAAATAGTGGAAGTCAGAATATAACATCCCCCAAATCATTGAAGTCAGATAATAGCATCCCTCAAATAATGGAAGTCAGAAAATAAAGTCCCCCTAACAATAGAAGTCAGAACATATCATCCCCAAATAGTGGAAGGCAGAATATAACATCCCCCAAATAGTGGAAGACAGAATGTAGTTCTGGAGCATCTTTTCATACAACTCTTTATTCTATTCCTCTATTATTCCTACTAGAGGTTCATGAATGAATTGTTAACAGTCTAAAGGCCCATAAAGGCCCATCTGGGTGTTACCAGTTAGAGGGGTGTCAGGACAGGTAACAAGTTCTATTCGTGAGATAGATAGATAGATAGATAGATAGATAGATAGATAGATAGATAGATAGTATTCTGCCACCTACATATATCAGAGAAATCTCTGATGTGTGTGAGAGACAATCTCTTGTACAAGCAATGGAAGATAGTGAACTTGCTTTGATTATTTCTTTAGTGACACCAGTTGCATGCAGAATTCCAGTTAGGGAGATGCAACCCATATGCCTTTAGGTAATTTGTTGAGTGTACCTTGAGAAATAATGATAGAGGTCTTAGGAAAATCCTATCTTCAGCTCTGTGATGCATCTCTGTCAAACAGGAAAGGACTGAAGGACACCGAGGAGAAGTTACTGGATAAATAAGATAGGCATTTACAGCATAGATAATTTATGTAAACCACATATAACAATGGCCCCTAGATGGCAGCAACGCACAATTATAGTGGATAATACATATAACACAATACTATTACCGTGGATTCTACATGAGAGCCATAGCTAGGACAGCACAGATATATGTGAGACATAGGATAGATAGATAGATAGATAGATAGATAGATAGATAGATAGATAGATAGATAGAAACGACAAAAGAGCAGCAGCACAAGTCTTGAATGGGGGTGGTGGTGCAATCCCTCACGGCTAAGGATATTAAGCCTGATGCATAGAACAATGGAGAACGAGGCAGCACTCGGATGTGGTGAAGATAGTGGACCTTTATTCCAGACAACGCGACGTTGTCACATAGTGTCTAATAAGTGATTACCATACAGTTACATCCAGTGAATCACAGGTGATATCTTCTCTGATTGGAGACATTTTTGCTCCTCACTTTTCCAGCACTCTCCTGCTGCCTCTTTAACAGTACCATCCTGCTGCATCTCCCATTACCTGCTGCTGCTTGGATACCCACATTACTATACCTACATGCTAGTTAGTAAAATGTCCGCCACTGTGCTTCAGAAATAATAGAGTCATAACTATAATCATCTCACTTAGGGCCATTTCACACGACTGTATGCCCTCCGAGACATATGGTCCGTGAACGGACCATTGTCCCAGAGTTGCAATGATACTGCGACTACACCAGAGCGCACAGCATCATTGATTACAACGATGCTGTGCACGTCGGGCCGCCCGCGGGACTATTGTCCCGCACTCATATGATTTTATGAGTGCGGGACAATGGCCCCGCAGGTGGCCCGGCGTGCACAGCATCATTGTAATCAATTATGCTGTGCGCTCCCGTGCGAACGATCGATGCCGCTCCGGGACATATGGCCCGCTCATGGACCGTATGTCTCTGAGGGCATACGGTCGTGTGAAAGGGCCCTAATAGTGTCAACCAGATGCTCCACGCAGTAACAGTACCGCTCTTTTCACTCCCAACACAATAACAGTGCCCCATTAGTGTCTTTTCACAGTAATAATGCTTACCCAACACATGATGCCCACATACTGCTCCTCCACATTAATATTGTCCCCCTACTGACTCTACACACCTACACAGTAATAGTACCCACATGCTGTTCCACACAGTAATAATACCCGCTTACCGATCCTACACAGTAATAGTGCCCCCTTAAAAGGGTTTTCCAGGAATGATTTAAAATGGTCACCAGCAACCCGTCCGTAGAATGTGATCAGGACTGGTTGCCACCAATTGCAAAGCTGCCTAGGGAGGTGAGGGGATGGGCCTCTACAATAGATGGTAAAGATTTGATCCTGCCTACGATATGCTATCATGGCTGAGCAGCCTGACAGGAAAGCTCAACAATATATAGTATATGCAAATGCCTGAGTATAAAATTACTCTCCAAATAGGTTGTCACACAGTTACAGCATCCTGTATGGTAAGTCTGACTAGTTAGGCAATGATACATCCTTGGTCCACTACTGCTACATAAATAGTAAGACCTGTCAATTAGGAAACTGAGAAAGTTGGGTGACAACCACCTATATTTCATCGCAAAGTCAATTTGTAAACGGCGTCCAATCAGATATGACGGATAAAACAAGATAAATAGTTTTTATTCAGTAGATGTGAACATGCACTTGGAAGCCACAAAGGGCATGTAGTATAAACAGTCACCACTAGAGGGCTCCAGTAATACAGTTTATGCAAAAAGCTTGATCTTTCTAGGGAATGAGTTCAGTAAAATGAGATAAGGAACAGTAATAGCGGCTGCTGGTGATACATTAGCTAGCTAACCGAATTATTGGCAGGGACGGGGCGTACAGCATGCAATAACACACAGGTGCAGTGCTCGATATGAAGACATTACTGGCTGAAAGCACATACAGTAGACCAGTGACCCCAGGCCTCAGCATGTCCTGTTCAATAAAGACATATATGATCATGGAGTCAGAACAGCCAGCCCTATAGAGAAGCTGTGGTTACCACAAAAGACCACAACAAAGGCCATTCCTAGAGCATAGTGTCGATAAAAAAGTCAAAATGCTCACACAAACACCCCCTTAAACATGCTTTGCATGCATTGTATTTCATAATGTACTACAGACTTTAAATTAACTGTATAAAAAACACCATTGAACACGGTGGAGAGAAAAAAAACAAAGTGAAAAGTGGCCAAAATGCCATAAACACAAAGGTCACACAAAGTTTTTTCTAGCATTTTTGCAGGTTTTTGCAGTTTCCTGTGACTTTTTTATGGTTTTGTTTTTTAGCCATAAATTACCAGTTCCAGATGTTGCATGGAAGTCTATGGGAAATATTTATATGTAGGACAAACGGGTATTTTTGTAGTGGCTTTTTGTTTACTGTGGGGTTTTTGGGGTCAATATTTTTTTTTCATATTGCATGATGCTTTAATTTTTTTTTAATTTAATTTAATTTTTTATTTATTTTTTTCAGCTTAAAAAATGCATTTGCAATGTGTATAGTTTTTATTGCCATTTTTTTTAACATTGCTTTTTTTCCCCATACAGCTCTACAGAGGATGTGATATCACAAGGGGCACATACTTTCCTTTAAAAAACAAAACAAAAACACATGATATGCAAAAAAACACCATTAGAAATGCCAATGCTAATACACACTATATGGGCAAAGAGATCAGGTCACTCATTTATTTAGGCTTTTTTTGGCCAAAAAACACCAGGATCAATGGGGAAAATCCACAATAAATCCAGGCAACAGAAGTTGACATGCTGTTGATTTTACAATCTGCATCACAGATCAATTTCAAATCAGAAACTTTCTGCAGCCTGTGGATGAGATTTGTTAAAATCTCTTCCACTCCCCAGCTACTGTATTATGCGGATTTTACATGCAGCATTTCCATCCCCTGTGAATCCAGCCTTGGTATGGGTTCACAAATGGCATAAATGTGGAGGATTCCCTGTCACGGATGTTCATATGGCATATCTGCAGCATTGTACAGTACCATCAGCAAAGTGGATTCAACTTTTTTTTAAAAAAAAAATCATCCTACAATGCATAAAAATCCACAGCATAAATTCTCCTACAGTGCGGACTTCAAATCTGCAGCATGTCAATGTATGCTGCAGACCTGCACTGCATATTTCACCCTTTGCAATGTAGAGGGTGAATTCCACAACCATTTTTGTGGCAAAACTCACGTCATTTATGCTTTTTGGTTTCATTGCAATTTTTAATGCAGTTTTTGTTGCAGATCAGGAGCAAAATTTGCAGCTGACCCTTCAGCTGTATTTTCTGTCCTGCGTAATACCACCATAGGCACCTTTAGGTATGTGACTGCTATGATATGGTTACGCTGTTCCCCAGTCATTACAATGCTAAGGCCTTCCAGGGGCATAGCTAAAGGCTCATAGGCCCTGGTGTAAGAGTTCAGCTTGGGCCCCCCATTCCGTCAGTGCTTTGTGGCCAGGGGCAGGGAAGCACAGGCCTTTATGCTGCATGAGGTAAAAATTGAAACGCAACCGCCCCCCATGCCAAATTCTTAACCTAACCGCTTCCCTCCAGCCAGAGGTGTAACTTGACCAGCATGCACTTTCTAGAATACTGGTGTCTTCTTATGTGGCACAAGGTTCTTTGGCCCACCTCAGGCTCCTGGGCCCGGTAGCGACTGCTACCTCTGCACCCCCTATAGCTATGCCCCTGGCCTTGGCTAGCCGTGGCATAGTATATATCTGAAGCAATTTTGTGATACAGGATTCTTGGGTTATAAAGTGGCAGACACTGAGAACCAAGTCAGTGGAAACTCTAGCATCTGGCATCACATGGCACAAGTTCCTTCTGATTAGACTCATTTATCATACTGAGTGGAGGGTGCCAACATGTTAGCAATTGTAACTGCTAATCCCTGAATGTTTGACTAGGAAATGTTCACACACATGTACGTGCATTCACTGTGAAGCATCTGGAGAGTGTGTGCTAATTTTCACTTACTATTGTTACCACCACAACCCCTGGCCATTGACCTGACTTCTCTAAATTACACAGTCTTGACCCCTGACATGTTTATATACTCGGAGCCATTATCCTTGCCCCAACCTTTGGTCAGTTTGATGACCTTGACTCTTCATAGAGCCCTAGTTTTCTCCTACCCACTCATACTCCTGGTGTAAGTTGCCTTCTAGGCAAGATCATTTAGAGGGTAATGGCTTGATGGTCAAGACCCTGTGGTTATTTCTGATGGAAATGAAGGTTTATCAGAGTCTGTCTCCAGAAGACGTGGCACCAGCAGATACAGCACCATTAGATCTTCTTACATCCTAATGAGTATAGACATTCATAGGAATGTCATGCTATCCTACCTAATGTTTTCTCTCTGGTGACTTTCTGTTTAGGTCTCATAATGTGGATAAAGTACACTGTTGTCACAAAACTCCCTGATGTCATTTTAATGATGTGTCAGCTTAGTCCTTCTGGAGGATGATGAATAGTCTTCACTCCCTCCTGTAGAGTTACACACCCTTCTTTTGTGGAGGGACTAGGTCATTGTCATGCTTCAAGCTCTCTCCACCCGTTCAGTCTGTTCGATATTGTTAGATGGTCTGGTCGGGACAATGCCCAGACGGATGAGGTACAGACTAGGGAGGGGACAAGAGTGGCCCAGACAATAATATGGATGTGCTCCCCTTAAGGTCTATAGGCCATGAGGAAAATATGATGATCAGTGCAATCCAAAACGCAGATATGGTTCTCTTCAGAAATGTCTGTTAATCTTAAAGCTTGCTTTATTGCCTATTTATCTGGCCAGTCCCTGAGGTAAACTGGTCTGTGATACTCTAAATTATTTTCATTTTGGTTTCCTCATTAGTAATAATCACTCAAGTATTGCGTTTTACAGTCCAAATACATCAATAAGAAACATAAGAGAGACTCTTCATAGTTAGGTATACATGTAAGGCAGGGGTGGATTGGCTTTTGGCCAAGAGAAGGGCTTAGAGGGCCCTCTGGGCATCGGCCCACCGGGAAATTTCCCTGTAGGGCCTATGGACGGTCTTCCCCTGCTTTAAGGATGGTCACCAATGTAATGATCCTAACAGTGGTTCAGTTTATGAATGTGTCCATCACATGGTGAAGATTATGCACAACTGTCTCAATCCGAATTTATAGTAGATTGGCATGCCATGGAGTTGCACACGTGTACAGGTTGTTTCTTGCACCTTCCATTTTGTGGTTAAAAAAAAACCCACTACGACTATAGTGATGGAGCAGAAGAACAGAACAGATGTGAAGACATTCCTCCCAAATAAATTTGATTTTAAAAGTGACCACCATTCTGCTTTACCTATGTAAATGCCCCTCATTTGTGATCTTCTGACTAATGACACTACTTTCCCTCTTATCATGATAACGAATAGCTCTATACAACTACTACATGTGTGATTGTGTCTGCATTTATATATACACACTGTCGGGACTGCACCTTGTGGAAAGACAAGACAAAGTGGCTTGTTGGGACCCCCACCCCCACACTAGCCACCCAGCTGCCCCCCTGGTTACAAAAAAACACACCTCAGTCCAGTCTTTGACAACTACTGGCAGCAGACAATTCTAGAAAACATGAGATGACTAAAACAAGTCTCATATGTCCATGGTAAAAAAAACTGTATCATAAAGCAAAAACCCCAAAAAGCTGAGTAGAGAGAGGACCCAATGATGTACAATAGAATAGAAAAGAGTTACGTAATATGAAAATGATCTAATCCAATATTATTCATAATAATAATCTTTATTTATATAGCGCCAACATATTCCGACTATTAGGTCAAAAACATACAGAAGGAAACAATAATACATCTCTCTCGCAAAAGGTTATCAAAATTGCCCTCAAAATTCTTGAGAGTAAGTTGAAGCAGGTCTGTCAAACCAAGACAGAATCCAGCATCATCTCTCATTTTATGATCCACTCCTTCCAGAACTGCATGAAGAAATGTGACCATGTGTCCGTACCTTAGATATGAAGCTGCATGAGCCGTTACCAGCCGACATCTGTAGTGCTTCTTAGGCCTGTCATACACCAGCAGATTATCTGACAGATTTTCTGACCAATCATTGGTCAGACGGCCTATTATACACACAGATATTTTGTTATACACACCAACTATTGGTCTGATTGGACAGATATTGGTCAGATAATCTGTCGGTGTAATACAGGCGGGTATGGTGGATAATGATGGATCAGGTTCAGAAGAATGGTGATGAAGAAGCAGGAAAGGGGTTGTGTGATTGGAAAAGAGTTGGATTTGGAGATGTGATAGGCTAACCTATAAAGATGTGTTTTTAGGGAGTGCCTAAAACTATGGATGTTGTGAATTAACCTAATTGATTGGGGGAAAGCATTTCAATGCAGATCAGGAGAAAGTATTGAAGACGGGAATTTAGAGGTTCAGATTATGGTGGATGTAAGGCTGAATGGAGAGCACGGATAGGATGGTAGACAGAGATGAGGGTGAGACTGATCAATTTAAATTGAGTCCTATACTGTATGGGCAACCAGGCCGTAGGAATCGGAGTAGCAGTTAGAGAGATAGATCAGCCTGGCTGCTAATATTCATCCATCTCATGACCAGATTCAGTAGCGAAGGCTGATAATTAAAGCTTGTGCTGTTAAAATGTTCCAATTATCAGCATCAAATATGGAAGGAGGTCCTTTGTTTGTTGTTTTCTAGAAGGTATTTAGCCCCTGAACGTATGTAGATAACCAGACGAGTCCATGATATATGTGTTTCCTGTGGGGGAAGGTTAAGTATACAGAGAAAGGGAACTAACAAACGACCCCCCCCCCCTCTCCCCGTTAAGAGATGTGTCTTCTATAAGTTGATTGACATATGCAAGTTGGCTCCATATCATTACTAATGTTTGAGGCCCACCCTCAGACCCTCTGAGCAGAGATGGGTATCCTTTGTTTTTTCATAGAAGACAAAATGTGCGCTCATGATTTATGTTACTGATGGTTCCTGTGGTCAGATCTTTGATACTACATGGCCCCATTTTGACTGGCTGTTGAACTGGGCAAGAACATAAGATCATGGCTATGACCTACAACTTGATCTGGGGTACCAATTACCTGGAAATACTTACCTCTCACAGATACATAGCCATTAAAACAATTAGATGCCATCCTGACCCAGCCTAAATATCAGAGACTTGGTTCATAGTGGAACCCAGGTCAATGACTTCACCTCTGCTTAGTCATTGAGTAATGTTACAGCTCCCATCATCCATCTACAGCCTTGTTACAAATGTTGAAATCTACTAATCTGTTTACTGCATATGTGATTATGTAGCAGATTTCATCACTGTCTGCCTGCGGGGACCTTCACTTATTTCCTACGTGGTGTTGAAATGCTGATTTTGGCAACGTGGTGTGATTAGGAAAAGGACTATCTTGTAGAAATGTTCAGAGGGAGGACACAGGAGACTGAAGGTCCACTTATAAAACAGTTTCACCAGTGAGGCATACAAAAGTGAAAAGTCTCCCTTCCAGGCGTCTAGGCTCTGTGTCCCGGATCTCAGGCTCCAGACTCCCACACCTTATGTTAGCACTCCTGACTGATTTTATTACAACATTCATATCCCTATAAACACATGCAGCAAGGACTTGCTGTCCTCCATGCTTCATGTGGGCTCTTGTAGAGCATTTTCAAGACCTGGGGGTACTACAAGTTGTATATTATTATGCATTATATATTTGAATGTTTGCTTCTGCCCGTAGTTTCCAGCAAGGACTGGGTGGCACAGGTTGGCAGGAAAAGGGTTAACTACCCTGTTCGTCCTCTCTTAGTAGGAGTGGGCTGTGCTGGTATGATGCCATCAAGAGACGACACAGAGAGGAGAGGAAGCATCCTGCAAAGCTCCTGCTCCTGTTACCAAATTCTCCAGAGAGAACTACACCATTTGTCCTCAAGTACAGGGGCGGACTGGGAACTTGAAGTGGGCCTGGAAAAAATACTAAAATTGGCCCCTTTTTGTAGTCAGGTACAAACTGATGGAAGGCAGGGCCAGCAATACCATATTGTGGCACATTATACCATCCCAACAGAGCCAAATACTACTGTCCATCACAAAATACTGCCAGCAGCACAAAATACATCCCCAAAAACATCCACTGGCCGGCCGTGAGGAGGGCCCAGGTGGCCCCCTGGGCATCGGCCCACCGGGAAATTTCCCTGTAAGGTCTATGGCCAATCCGCCACTGCTCAAGTGAAACCTTGATATTCCAGACAGCAGCATTAGGTCCTACATCTGCATCTACAGAAACTGCTGTAAGGTGAGGGACTATGGCCAAGCCACCCATCAATAAACAATAACTAGGCCAGTAGCATCTAAGTGCAGAATTGCAGCCATCCAACCTGCTTCCAGGTTCCTTGCTGGTGCCAGAGAAGAACTGCATTAAAAACCTGCTGCTTCTGTACATATTTCAAGTTCTATGTTGTACTTAGTAAATAAGACTTTGTTATGTTTAACTCTGTCCTCATTCTTCAGTACTATAATTCCACTACACACAATCCCAGGAAGCGATGTCCTGAGGGAGTACCCCTCACAACACTTTATCAGGGCCACAACATTGGCTCCTCGGGGGTCACTGTAAAAGGAGAGAAGTAAGGTCTGACAGCTACAAAGTTCAACAAGCCTTTGCAAGTGTTATATACTAGATGTTCCTATGTCTGTGATTTGTGCGAAAATAGTATTCAGATCTATTACTGCATGATGACATCATCACAATTTGCAGAGCAGCTGGACTGACTGTCTTATACAAGCAGTCAGTAGAGTGAAAAGTGACCCATCTTAATGTTATAATATAAATACAAATGTATAAAAAGTCCAAACTGGAACACTCCAGACATCACCCACCCAGCAAACACCTGGGAATAGCATATGACCAGCCTAGGCTTACGAGATGATCCTGGTAAAATCAGGGCTGTTGGCACATATGTCTACTGTATTTTATATTAGATGACTGGATTTCTTTTGTTTAGTAGTGTAAGAAAGTGGGGAATCTGAATGAGCTCCAAACTAAAAAAAACAATGTTCTGACTTATATGTATTGCTGCTGGGAGATCTAGAAAGCACCAGAGTGAGCTGGACAATGGAAGCCCGTAGTTAGTAGAACCTCCCTGGCCAATTTCCTTTTGTTCTCCTTATGATCCAGTCCTGATCCTTATTGATGTTCATATGTGCCATCAGTAATCTCTAAAAGCTGGATAGAAGACTGGACCCATGATGAATCCCACTGTTTTCTATTGGGTCCACTAGGTTTCCATAGAATAGGGCTACAGACTACACTAAAGGTGGTGTGAACAGAGAGCTGCATTCTGCATGTGCAAAAGTTGGACTGTTGCTTCTCCAGACCCATGACAATGGCATCCTAAAGTCCAGATAAAACATGTTTACTGCCATATGGAGAGGGGGAAAAGTGGTTGCCAGACACCTTATACCAAATACAACATGACCGATCATTGGTTTCCCCGATTTGTTGACCCAACCACAATAGATCATCACTGGGTCCTAAAGATTGGTGGGATATCCCAGTCATTATCTAATGTGAAGGCCCAGCTTCACTTAGCATTGCATTATATAAAGCTGTTATTGAGAAATTGACATCCATGGGTACAACCACACAGTTAGGTTTCTGCATTCAGCTTTGGAAGCCAAAACCAGGAATGAATTAAAAAAATAGGAGAAGTTGAATCTGTCCTTTATACCTTCACTCCTTTTATGATCCACTCCTGATTTTGGCTTCCAGCACTGCATCAAGAAACCTGACCGTGTGACCATACCCTATGATATTTTTCCCCAGGCTCCTCCACCTAACTTTAGGCAGCCCATCTATCCTTAGCAGGAGGATCTCCAGTTAAAAGGGCTAACTTGCATATGGATCATTGTTCTCCATTGTGGCAATGATTTGCAGAGAAGTCTACTGAGGAATAGCTCTACACCTGACATCTCCATTCAGAAATTATTGGCAGTAGGGGGTGCACTTTTAGAATCTAAACTATGTTTCTAGTTCTTGGCAGAAGCTGACCCATTGTTTAAGATTGCTAGCTATTTTAGGGCTAAGGATAACCTCCCGCAGGCACAGTTTTAGTAATCGGAGAATGTTTGTGACTATTTCTGTAGAAGGAAGCTGAGCACAGCCCATCTAGAAATAGCACTCGGGGTCAATGAACCTCCATCCACTCCACATCTACCTGCATTTATATTTCTCATCATCCATGGTGTATGAAAAAGATCCACAGCATCATACGTGTGAGTTCTGTAATGAAAGGCATGTTTCCTTGACACTATACATTCCTTAGTTAACATTGCTAGAAATAATAAAGATGTTATCTCCATTCTATAAGCGGCGTCTTTAAAATCAACATGGAGAAATGAGGAAAAAATTGCTGGTATGTTGTGCTGAACGGTAAAATACACAACTTCCCAGGGGTCATATAGATATCTCAATAATTACCGTAGAGTACATCACATTTATACTAGCTATGGGAATTTATAGGATTTTTTTTTAGCATTTAAAAAATATTCAAAAAGTCTATAAAGTCTGATAATCACATTGCTGATTATCAGTCCATATATTAGAGATGTAACCATAGATGGTGCTGGAGGTGATGGAGGTTGCCCAGTAGTCCCATTACCACATAGGAGGACAACAGTACTGTAAATGCTGCATTACAGTTTGGGAGCCCAATTTATCATCAGGCCCCAAAAGCTTGAAGTGTTCCTATCATTTCAACATATTACTGACACGTCATGAAGAGCCAAAGGTTGTGGCTAATGTGGTTACAGATCTCTAGACCCTCAATGACTGCTAGAATGAATCAGAAAAAGTAGAGTACACATGTCATGTGCTCATATGGGGCAGGGAAATTTTGGGTCTCCTCAATCTCCACAGCTAACCACAGCCTCATTCCTATTCCTCTTCCTGGTACATGTGCAAACTCTTGAATCCACCTCATCTGCACATGTGCCACGGAGAGGAAATAGCTCTGGCCTAGAGATGAGCAAATTGATTTTTACAGCCCTGTAAATCTTGCACCATTGCTCCCAAGCAAGTACAAGATTAAGAGGGCTGGGAGAGATTTCCCTTGCTGTCAATCGAGGGGGGAAGAGTATGCCTCTTGAGAAGCCCCGCATTGCTCAGGAACTCTGATGAACGAATTGACTCATCGATTCACTCATCCCTGCTCTGGTACTGTCTACAGCAGAAGTGACATACCATCCAGCGACCATACTGGAAACCTGGTAAAAGATGTGACTAGTGTTGACCGAACTTGTAATTTCAAGTTCGGCGTACAAGGTTCAGGTTATCTAATAAGAATTCCATTATGGATTCCGCTACCATGGACCATAAGTTATGGCCCGTGGTAGCAGAATCATAAGAGAATTCTTAGGTAACCCGAACCTTGTACGCCGAACCTGAAAACAAAAGGTCGCTCTTCCCTAGACATGGAGCAACACATGACCAGGTTCCCAATTAGCTGATCCACACAACTTTGAGATGGTAAGTATATTAGGAACTTGCTTCCATAGGCAAGATATGAGTAACTAAGTTGGGTTCTGGCCCACTGGATTCTGGAAAACCCCTTTAAGTGGAGGTTGGAGAGTGCTGGATAGATTTGATTGAAAATGTCTATAGATAGATGAGGGACTGTTTCTGGAAAAAAGGCAAATCCTTTTATTATTATTACTAGAAAACCACTTCATATAATGCTTATTATCTTATCATACTTCAGTCTAACTGAGCTTTATTCCAGAGCTTATCTGTAGCACAGAATGGCTTCCAATTAGGCCTCTTTCACACTAGCGGCAGCACGGATCCAGCACCTAAAGGGTACCGACGGATCCGTATTGCCGCTGATACATGTGTGGAGCCGGAGCAGCGCTCCGGCCCCACACATGTTGACACAGACACAGAGAACATACATACACACACATACACACAAACACATACATACTCACATACTCCAGCCAGGGACGCCGGCAGCACGTCTTCACGCGCCTCCTGCGCGCAGTGATGACGATTCCCCACAGCGCCCTCTGCTGGGCGCAGTGGGGAAAGTCATAGCTGCGCGCAGGAGGCGCGTGAAGACGTGCTGCCGGCGTCCTTGCCTGGAGTATGTATGTGTTTGAGTGTATGTGTGTGTATGTATGTATGTCTGTATGTATTTCTGTATATGTGTAGCCGGATCTGGAATGACCCCCCATTGCAAGTCAATGGAGGACAGATCCGGATTACTAGTGTGTCACACCAAACGGATCCGTCCCCATTGACTTGTATTGGGGGTCATTCCGGATCCGTCTTGGTGCGGATGCCTGGACCGGAGAGAAAACCACAGCATGCTGCGGTTTGTTCTCCGGTCTGAAGACGGAACGGAATGCTTTTAGGAGCATTCCGTTGTCTTCAGTTCAGTTTTGTCCCCATTGACAATGAATGGGGACAAAACTGAAGCGTTTTTTTCCGGTATACCGGAAATTAAAAACGCTAGTGTGAAAGTAGCCTTAGTGCTGCTATGAGAGGGGTAAATTATGGGTCAGACCTGCACCTCTCACCTCTCTCTGCGTTCTTTATGAGAATCTCACTAATCCCTAGTTGACCTTCATTATAAAGGACCTGATAACTTACAAGTTAAACATTACAGGAGCACATTTCTTTGTAAACTTTTAAAGTCTATTATCAGAGCAATTTTACTGGAGAAGAAAGTGTCGGAACGTGCAGTATGTGGTACTTACATGTGCAGTACATGGTACTTACAGGTAGGGTCCACCGAGGAACACAGATCTGTTCTTGTGTTGGTTGCGTAAATTACAGAGTGCTCAAATGAAGTAACTTCAAAGGAGCGAGGGGTTACATGCAGATGTAATTGTGGGAAATGCAAAGCTTGAAGAGCACTTTCAAAGAGACATTCCTTGCCACAAGAATGAGGACATCACTGTGTGGAAATCATTTATGGGTTCATATATTTGGGCACAGTGAAAAAGGAAGGCTATGTGGCACAGTGCTAAATTATATCTCAACTTCCTTTCTATGTGTAAGAGCTTCCTGTCCATTAATTACATGGATGACCAATGAACCTGTATGGTCACCACCAAGTAAGACTACATTTTCCCTGGGGCTGTGGAATCCTGGGAGTTGATTGCCGATGTGGCTCCGATATGAAAGGGTCTGCTGTGATGCGACCCACTAAGCTCTACTTACAAGTGTAAAACTCCTTTACCTAACATCGGGAGAATTTATGAATGTAGGCGTATTTCAGGTTAACATTTAGGAGTTTCAATGCTCACTTATGACAAATGTATGAAAATGGCTCAAAATAATAATACATTTAGTGCAAGTGCTGTGTAGTTGTGTCTGTATTCGTAAAAAAAGTTGCATTTAATAAATGTGACCTAAAAATTATCTACACAAAAATCTCGACCAATTTTCACTCCGTATCAGAAAGTGGCATGGGAAAGCACAGTGCTCAAAAAGTCACAACATTTTTGTAACCCCCTAAAATGTCTCAAAGCTCCTATTTGCCACTTTAAAAGCCAGGATTTTTGGAGTACAGGGCTTGATAAATTCCCCTCATAATGCGTCCATGGAATTTCATATTCTTGCTCACAATGCCCTGGGCAGATTTATTACTGTGAGCCGGAGAACAGTGTGTTCCCTCACCCCTCACTTTCTATGGTGCCCTTGACTACTCATCAAACACCGCTAGTCATAAATAAATTGTAGACAGTTCAAACCCACAAGTAAATACATATCCAGCATTATTTTGTGGCCTTAAAAAAGGACTTGTCATCACCTTTGAAATACACACAGGGCAGTGTACGGGGTCCTCTGCTCTAGGGGGTTACCACTCTTCCTTCTGTATATTGTGCTGTAGTTGGAGATTGGCCCTTATGTCTTACTTTTCAGGAGTCCCTGGAAGAGATGATTACCACTCAGCTTGTCATGTGCTGCTTTTTAGCCAATCACATTGTAAGGAGACTCCGGCTTACCTCTGTGGGTACCCAGGGTTATCCTCTTGGCCACTGCTCCAGCCAATACCCCTCTATAGCTACTGAGTTATTTAATGAAATCTATCTGTATAGCGCCACCTGCTGTTTGCTCTTTTTCTAATTTCTTTGTCCTTCTCACTGAGAGGGATCTAGCAGAATGTAATGGGGATCAGTTGGTGCTCAGTCTTGTGAATATGTTTATGGAGGTCACGTGACGCTGGCCACATCACGTGACCCATCTTTGGGGCACATATTTAAGCTAGGGACCGCTGTCCACTTGTGCCCCGTCGATTAGGACGGACCGTGCAAGTAGTTTGGGAGAGTGATGTGGATGGAGCTCAGGGCTGCACTTTTCCCTACCTGATATGTGATACAGAACAATTGGAGCGTTGAATGTAGAGATCTCTGGATCCATGTGAGGTACAGGGCTGGTTCTAGCTTTGTTAGAAAGAGGTTGTCATGTATTATATGATGTCTGATTTTCATTTTTTACACTAAAGGGGTTTTCCAGGCTTTTAATATTGATGACCTAATCTCAGGATATCATTTTTTACATTAATCATGGAATAATCCTTTTAAAGGGCCGGCGCATGACTTTAGCCATTGCATGTCATTGCTACAGCAAAGGAAACAAAAACAGACTAGAGGGTAGCACTTTCGCATTGGCACTGGCATGTTGGAGAGTATAACAGGTATATTTTACTATTTTTTTTATTTTAAGATACTGTAATTTCTGCTCTTTTTTTATATTTTTTAAAAAACCCTTTAAGCCCTGGATGATCAGAAATTTTAATGAATAAATTATAATTTATGAAATTTTTTTCTGTGAAATTTTATATCCACCTGCGCAACTCCTCCTGATCTGACTGTGTGTTCAATGTGGCAGATTCTCTTCAAAAGAAAGCAGCTACACACTGTACACCCATGGCTGATGGGGGCATTGGTGACTGGTGCAGGGTGTAACAGGGGAATCTATCCGGCCTGTGGGCAGCTGTAAACCTCAGTGGCATGCTAATAGGTATTCTAAGTAACACTACACACCCGTCATACCGCATACAGCCTTGCACAACAATCTGCTGCCAGCTTGCTTTTCCCTTCTTGCACTCCTGGGATTGGGGGGTGGGGGCACAGTTTGCTGGCTCCAGTGTGCTTGTATACTCCAAAAATATACTGAATACTGAAATTCTGTGTATTTTTAGACCAAGAGAAACCAAGAAAACATGGAACAGATTTTGAATTTTTGTTGTACTTGTATTGTATAGATATAATACATAATTGCAAAAAACGGACAGCACCTCCTACAGGTGAGAGTCAGGTGCAAGCTACCTACTGGCTAATTAAATACTAAACAAAGAATGGCAGCAGCACTAGATAAGCCATGACATAAAATGAACATGAAGTATACATGTGAAAAAGTAAAAAAGCATAACTGCTATGTAGTAAGTAAAGTGGAAGCTCTTAGCGCATATAAATGATCATAAATATGTCGGGCTCATCCACCAACGATCAAGGTGGCTTCCAATCGGATGAGTCCTACACTAACACTGACCTGCATCCTACATAAACCGGCAGGCCCATATCAGGAGAACACCATACCTGGTCAGAAGCTGCACCAGTGTGAACAGGAGTGCTAAATTCCCAGAGGACGATTGGAAGCCACCTTGATCGTTGGTGGATGAGCCCGACATATTTATGATCATTTATATGCGCTAAGAGCTTCCACTTTATATACTACATAGCAGTTATGCTTTTTTACTTTTTCACATGTATACTTCATGTTCATTTTATGTCATGGCTTATCTAGTGCTGCTGCCATTCTTTGTTTTGTATTGTATAGATAGATAGATAAGTAGATGATAGATAGATGATACATAGATATGAGATATAGATAGATAAATAGATAGATAGATAGATAGATAATGGATAGATATTAAGAAAGATATTAGATAGATATTAACATAGATAATAAATAGATTAACTGTAATTAACCACAATTTTTGGAAAGCTGAGTTCAATCTCACTAGCTAAACCCAGACCTGATTACTACCAGAGCTGTAGTATCAAGAAATCACTTCAATAGAACCCATCTGACAACATGACAGGCTAAAAGATCTCAAAACGCAACACATCATGCCCCGATCTGAAGAAATTCAAGAACAGATGAGAAAAAGTCTGGAAAAGGTTACAAAGCCATTTCTAAGGCTTTGGGACTCCAGTTAACCATAGTGAGAGCTATTAGTCCGCAAAATAAGCAACGAAGGGCCGCCCGGCGTGGTGTCGCAGTCGTTCGGAAAGAGACACACTGGAGGGCCCCCCCATATTGAAATAGCCTAATACTGTCTGTGCGTACAGGACAGTGTAGACATGTTCTATCTTTGCTGAGCCTGCGGAACGGAGCCGTGCTCAGCAAGATGCTCCGTGCTGCCCGTAAGAGGTGAATGGGCGTCTTATTCGCACAGCCTAAAAATTAAAATACTTTATAAGATCCAAATCGTCGAATAAGAAAACGAATATGGTTGTGGACCCGTTCACACGACTGCTACTCTGCACCCTTACAATCACATCAGTCAGTCAGTGGAGACAATTTCTCCTTTCTGTTACTTAATCTCACACCCAGATACCAATAATCCATCAAGATTCTCACAGTCCATATAACTGGGTGAGAGAGACTGGTGATGTGGCCTCAGTGAAGGGAGATATATGGTAGAGGACATAAATTACCACTGGAGCTCCAATGTCGCATCCTCACCACACGAGGTGGACGGCGTCTTCAGTACGTTTGTCTGTCTGTACTCCTGCTGCTCCTAATGAGCCTCAGGTTTTTTAGATCAGGTTTTTCCTTTTTTCATGAGTTTTTAGAGTCTTTAATAAAAGTTTTAAACGTTCTGGTTAGGCAGTGATTTGATTTCGATAAGTCAGGACGTAAACCATATTATAATATCAGTGAACTAGTCAACATTCTGACTTAAATCCGATTGAGATGCCGTGACGAGACCTTAAACAGGCCGTTCATGCTCAACAACCCTCCAGTGTGGCTGAAGGAAAATCATTCTGCAAACAAGAGTAGGCCAAAATTCCTCCACAGAGATGTGACTCATTGCCAGTTATAACACTTGACTGTAGTTGTTCCCACCAAGGGTGTCACAACCAGTTATTAGGCTTAGGGGGCAATTACTTTTTCACATAGAGTCAGATTGGTTTGGATTGCTTTTTTCCCCTAATATATGAAATCGTCATTTAACTGCATTTTGGTATTTACCCAGGTTATCTTTGTCTGATATTCAAATTTGGTTGATAATCTGAAACATTTAATTGTGACAAATGTGCAAAAAACAAAAGAAATCTGTAAGGGGCAAATCCTTTTTCACAGCACTGTAGATAGATATGAGATAGATAGATAGATAGATAGATAGATAGATAGATAGATAGATAGATAGATATTAGATAGATAGATAGATATTCGATAGATAGAGAGAGAGAGAGAGATATGAGAGATAGATAGATAGATATTAGATAGATAGATAGATAGATAGATAGATATTAGATAGATAGATAGATAGATAGATAGATAGATAGATAGATAGATAGATAGAGATATGAGAAATAGATAGATAGATAGATAGATAGATATTAGATAGATAGATATAGAGAGAGAGAGATATGAGAGATAGATAGATAGATAGATAGATAGATAGATAGATAGATAGATAGATAGATAGATAGATAGTCATTATCTGTATCCTGTATAAATCTACTTACAATTACCTTCATAAATTCTCTCTTATCTTACATATGGCATCATTTAAACATTAATGCTCCTGATCTTCTGCTGAGATGTACTTTGTGATGTCCTTGAGATTCCATTTTGCAATAGAGCCGCCCGCACATTCCTATATTTCACCCTGCTAGAAAACTATGCAGATGCCAAAGATATTATTATACGGTAAGTAGTTCCTGAGAAGGAAAAGTCATCAGATTCACTTTTCTAGAAATGAGTTATTTGTAACGTGTGGAAACCTAACCTTCATATATATATATATATATATATATATATAGGAAATGAAGCACAGGTGACCTTCATTGGCACGCAGGTGGAATGATGTACAATGTTGGTGTACAGTGGCAATGAGTCCCCCAGCCTAGCCCCATGGCACTTAGTGGTACCAGTGTTATAGCCCACATTCATGGTTCTTTCTTCACACTGCATCTGAAGGAGGTCTCATTCCTGAAACCTCTAATCTGATGGAGAACTGGGCAGCAAGTGGTCAACTCTCCTGCAGCACCAACTACTGGCGAGATGAAGAATTACACTTAACCCACTCAAATGGATGGGCTTGTCGATGTAATGCAGACATAGGCCGGTTTCTCCAGTGACTCTTTGTAGGGTCCGGCTACTCTGTGGAGGTCATGGACAGACAGAGGACTACATCTCTTTAACTCATAATGCCCTAACAGGGTATTTGAAAATAAGTCTTCTAAACCAGACAACCTATTTAACATGAGAACAATTATGAAACCGGTAAAGTCCCAAATAGAACAGCATCAGCTATCAGCAGGATTCCAATATGACAATTAACATGTATTGATCTCTGAGGTCATACAGGGACAATTGATCCCACCTCAATCCCTTCATGATTATTTTGTGCTGCTATCTATAAATTTTCTGTATACAGCACCAGTTATAGACATAGATCCCGAAGCAGAAATCATGGTGCATGCAGATGTGAGAGCGCTTATATGCATTGTGGGCATCCTTAGCGCACATGGTATCCACTGCTGTAGACCCCTCATTAATGAAGGTTGCCATCATTCACAATGGAGCGCTTGCATGGACCAGTGGCTGCTCAGTAAATAACTGCAAAAATATAAGAAGTCCAAATAAAGTCCAAAATCGAGAAGACAGCAAGGAGTTATTGTAGACAATATGTCATTTTGAGTATTTTGGTGGCGCCAGGGGTATTGCAGTGATCTAAATTTGGTGCTAAAGCTGGCACTATAACTTCCACAAATAACTTGTAAAAGAGGGCATTAGATGTCGGCCAATGAAAACCCGTCTTACCAAGGTAAGTGTGGTAAGGGGTAGTTTTTGCGTGTTGTCCTTGGTTTAAATGGTCTTGATTTAGGCTAATAGGTCTCCTTATCCTCTCACTTCAGTGTGGGTGAAGCGATATGTCAAGCCCTCCCATGGCACCCAGAGTGGTTGTAACTTCAACCCATAATTCTACATCAATAAAAGTGGGTAGATGTGCCCTTTAAAGGGGTGTTTCAGACAATCAAAAATAGTTGGCAGCGGGATCACAGGGCTTAAAGGGAGTCTGTCACCTAATTTTCACCTATATACCTAACAGCAGTGCCCCATAGAAGATTATATACACATCCCAGACATACCTGTGTGCACTGTGTGTCTGTATTACATGTCACATCCCAGACATACCTGTGTGCACTCTGTGTCTGTATTACATGTTCAGAAAAAGCACTTTTATTCTGTTGGAAAACAGCTCCTAAGTGCCCAGCTGAAAGTGAAAATAAAAACCGCTTTCTCCCCTGACTTGATTTCTAACAGCTATATCTTCTGATATACTGGATATAATGCTGTGGTTCTGGTATCATTTGAAAGGTTGGAATGGCAGCTTTCATAGAAGGTCAGAACCATATTTCTAGCTGGTACCGATCCGATAAGATATGAGCAGCTAAAGCAGCCCTCCCCTCTTCAGTCTGGTTTATTTGGGCACATACAGCTGTAGAGCTGGGCACTTGGGAGCTCTTTTCCAGCAGAATAAAAGTGTTTTTCCTGGACATGTAATACAGACACACAGTGCACACAGGTATGTCTGGGATGTGTCTGCAATCTTCTGTGGGGCACTGCTGTTAGTTATATTGGTGAAAAGCAGGTGACAGACTCCCTTTAAAAATGTAAAAGAAGCGATACTCACCTCCACTGATCCCTTCCCACTGCTGTTCCGGTACTGCCCAAGTCTTTGTAGTTCTTTACTTCAGGCTCCCACTAGACACTCAAGAAATGCCTTGAAATGCCCTGTTAGCCAATCACTGGCCACAGCAATGACCCGCCTCAGGGAGTGATTGGCCAAAAGTAATTTTCAGCATGACAAACCATAAGCACCGAGCAGCTTGGACCCAGGCAGCATCTGAACAGCAGCACGGGGATCGGTGGATCTTTCTGAGATCCGTTATTTTACACGAAAGAAAAAGTCCTCCATGAATGACCTTTTTTTTCCATCTAAAATAACGGATTTTAGACAGAAACGGCTAAACCGGATGCAATTGCACATAAGGGATCCTTTTTTCCTGTTCTTCTGATGAATCAGATGAACGCAAAAAGAAACGGTGATGTGAACCTACCCTAACAATGACAATCCCAAATTCATTGGCCAGTCATTGTCTTACTCTATGCTGTAATGTTGAGCGAATCAAATTTAACATTCTAAAATTAGATCCGAATTTCAGGAAAAATTTGATTCGCCATGATTCCGAATTTCTTGACACTTTTCCTGAAATGACAGTATGATCGCGGAGAGGCTGTCGCTGCCATTGTGATTTAAGAAAACATGCCAATTCTCTTGCACGCTGACAAGGTGACGTCATCACATCAGCTCACCTGAGAATTGGCGCATTTTCTTTAATCAATTCAAGATGGCCTCTCGGCGATCAAATGGATGAGGTGAATATGTATTTTTTTGTTTTAACCACTTGATAGGCTGAATGTGACTGTCAGATGATGCAATCAGCACTGAACGCGGCATCTGAGGGGTTACACGATGAGGGGGGGGGCGGCACGATCGCTATTTCCTATCATTGCGTCCGCTCTATACATCAGAATGTGATTCGTTGCAAAGTGATTCATCCTAGTTCAGTACCAAGGTTTTTTACAATAATAATTAATTCCTGAAGTTATTACATGAAGTTTCATGCGACTTCGCAAAGTAATGACTCATCGGAGCCAATACTTTCTAATACTGTACGGAGCGGGATCTCCATACATTATTATAACAACGTTTTTTGCGAATCAACTTCAGATGTACCATCCGCGGTCGATTTGCTCATCCCAAGTAGCTGGTTTGAAGTGAGAGCAGCACTCCTACATTTACACACACTTGGGGAGTGTTCTGAAGGAGATCACACAGTACGAAGATTAAAGGGCACCCGCTCCATCTTGCAGGATCTCTTCGTTCCCACGACCACCATATGTCGAGTATATTAGTGAACCAGAAGGTGCGAGCAGGGAAGTCTCGTTACCTGTTTAGCCTGTGGACAGCATCCATACATCAGGCATGTTTCCACATGTTAGACAAGTCTGCAGCCTCGGGGGTACTTATGCTCATATTGGGCAAAACACATTTTTGTTATAAGCCGGGTAAAGCTTTTATACAGATCAAAGTCCGGGGCCGGAATAGTTCACAGCGAAAAACGGCATGCTGAATAAATGCAAGAAATATGTAGAGCTTTTCTGAGGCCATGTTAACCCTATCTCTACTCTGTAACACAGATGAACAGTCTTAGGGCTCATGCACACAACTGTTGTTTTAGTACGCATCCGATCCGCATTTATTGTGGGTCGGATGCAGACCTATTCACTTCAATGGGCCACAAAAGATGCGGACAGAACACTGTGTACTGTCCACATCCATATGTCCGTTCCATGGCACCTGCACAAAAAAAAAACAAAAAAAAACATGTCCTATACGATAGAACAGTTCTATTATGGGCTGGACGTGTCGTGTGCATGAGCCCTTACTTTTACTTTGTAGAACAAGTCAGGAATAAAAGATACTGGTTAACGTCTATCTTAAAGGGGTTACTTTAGTAAGTGGTATTTATCATGTAGACACAGTTACTACAAGCAACTTACTAATATACTGTTATTATCCATATTGTCTCCTTTGCTACCTGGATTCATTTTTCCATCACATTAAACACTGCTTGTTTCCATGGTTATGACCACCCTGCAATCCATCAGTGGTGGTCGTGCTTGCTGGGATCGTGGGAGCACATATAGGATAGTGCTTTTTCCTATAGTGTGAAAGCACGGCCACTGCTGTTGAAACTCTGTGAGAGAACATATACAGAGGAGTTTTCTGAGACTAATATATTGATGGTGTATCTTTTGGGTAAGTCATCAAGGTTTGATCAGTGAAGATATGACAACTTTTTTAAATATTTAAAGGCCATGTGCCCTTACACATTTTTGTTATTGCTCTCCTAATCTAAAATGAAAAAAGTGTCAGCTCCTATGAAGACGTTCAGTATGTATCTCCATGGTTACAGACTACAAACAAGCCTATGTAGTCAGGTCCCACAGTTATCTCTTGTATCTGGTCCCTCTTCTTGATATCCTACAGACAGTGTTAGAGGGAGCCAAGACCATTGACAGTAGTTCACCCCCGGCTGCAACTGGAAATAGAGTCAGGTGCCACTTCTGCCATCTGGCAATCCACAGCCCTGGATTATGGATTATAATGTCCTCCATTGTGCAGATTGGTAAGGTATACATTCATTAGCAACAAAATCATTCTACCAGCATGTCGTATTGCAGAAGAATAGATGGTGACAAGCAGGAGATGTGGGCATCTTGTAAGGAACACCCTGCAGTGAGAACCTTTCAATAGGTGATAATGTGCGAGCCCCCAAGAAGAATTCCATGAGGAGAACAATGTTGAAGCTCTGCAGCTGTAGACATGGTCAATTATAAGCCCTTGTTTCATAAACATATGAGGAATTTCATTATGTGAAAAGGTGATGATGGTAAGAAATAACTCCATTGCTTATACATTAAAGTATATTTGTAGTTGCGTTTTTTGCTGCAAGGGGTTGTCTCAGCAAATGTAGAGAAAGTTAATACATGATAAATGCCATTTGCTGAAGTGAGACAACTCCTGATACTAATACTAAGGCAAAGTAATTCTACATAGATTAACTGTGAATGTGTCAGCAGTTCAACAAGATGCACATGGCGATATATTAGACCGCCCTTTAATACTGAGGCACACTAAAATTATATATGTAAACTAAGAGATTAACTACGAATGTGTCAGCAGTTCAACAAGATACAAACGGCGATATATTAGACCGCCCTTTAATACTGAGGAACAGTAATTTTATATATAAACTAACAGATTAACTGCAGATGTGCCAGCAGTTCAACAAGATGCACACGGCGATATATTAAACCCCCCTTTAATACTGAGGCACAGTAATTGTATATATAAAATAACAGATTAAATGAGATTGTGGCAACAGTTCAACAAGATGCACACGGCGATTGCACTCAACCTGTACTGGCCCTGTACTCTCCCTATACTGTCCCTACAGTGTCTGCAACACTGTCCCTAGTGCATAGGTGCTTGCCACGTCTTTCTCTAAGTTCAGCTCACAGTGAAATGGTGGAGACCACGCGGGATGAGGCTTCATATAGGGCTATGACATCACAGGGGATGGCTGGCTGCACAGCTTTATGGGTCATATTTAGTGTTGAGCAAATCGAAAGTGCACAAAGTGGACTTTGATCCAAATTTCAGGGAAAATTTAATTAGCTGTGAAGCCGAATTTCCTCATGCTTCATGGTTACGAATCGATTTTCCTTGAAATGAGGTTAAAAAAAAAATCATACTTACCTCACCCGTTTCAGTGTGAAGAGCCCACCGCCGCCATCTTGATTGAAGATCCTGTGAAATCCCATGTGCGGTGACATATGACATCACCACGCTGGCCGATGTGATGACATCATCCCGAGCCGCGCGAGATTTTGCGCTGGATCTTCAATCAAGATGGTGGCAGGCTCTTCGTGATCAAATGGATGAGGATGATTTTATATTTTTTATTATAGACTTAAATATTTAAGTCAAATACGTCTTCGATATAGGTTTTATGAGCTACAGAACTTGTGCCGCTGTAGCTCTGACATATTCAGTGTGTAGAGGCGTAGGGCTGTAAGGCTTGGATACACTGAGAAGAAGGAAGGTAGGGGCATTATGGGAAACTCATTTTTCACTGTATTGCTAAAGTAAAACAAGTTTTGCAAGCCTGGGGGCTAGAGGTGAAAATATATATTTGGCAGGAAATATGATTTTCTACATCTATATAGATGAAATACCAGATGGATGAGATTTTTGAGAGCCCAGAAAATTCCTTTAAAGTGGTTTTCCGAGATTTTTATACTGATGACCTATCCTCCGTATCTGATCAGTGAAGGTCTGACACCTCAGACAACTGACGATCAGCTGCTTGAGAAGGCAGCAGCACTTCCGTGAGCACCGCAGCTCACCACACCACAGCTTTTCCTAAACCAGTGACATCACGCACATCGGTCATCTGGCCTAGGCGCAGCTCAGTCCTAGAGAAGTGAATGGGGCTGAGTGCAATACCAAGTACAGCTGCTATACAATGTACAGTGCTGTGCTTGGTGAGCATGGAGAAGGCTGTGGTGTTCACAGTAATGCTAGTGCCTGCTCAAACAGCTGATCGGCGAGGGTCCTGGGTGTTGGACCCCCACTGATCAGGTAGTGATGACCTCTCCAGAGGATAAGGTCATCAGTATAAAAATCTCAGAAAACCCTTTTAAGGCTCTATTCACATTTTTATTGGAGGTTCCAAGCACTATTATTCCTGTCCAAATGAACAGCGCCACAACAGAACCCAACAGACCCAATTACAAGTCAGTGGGTTCGGTCATGTACAGAAGAGTGGATCTGGCACTGTGGCTCCCATTATACACATCATGGAATCTTGACATGTCCAAAGCCAGAGGTAAGTGTTAAAGGGGTATTCTCATCTTCGACAATGGGGGCATATTGCTAGGATATGCCCCATTGTCTTTTTGTCTTTATATCGAGATCGGAGGGAGGAGTGCTGCGCCTGGAGGACCCCAGGTTTCCCGGGGTCCGGCCACCACCAGGCGCAGCATCCCCGCTGCTCCCATAGAAATGAATGGAGGGCGGCTGCGCATGCGCAGTGCGCTTTCCTTTACTTTGGGGGCTCCGTTCTCGATATAGGTGCGGGTCCCAGCGGTGGGACCCGTACCTATAAGACAATGGGGGCATATCCTAGCGATATGCCCCCATTGTCTAAGATGAGAATAACCCTTTAATCGCACAAACTGATTCTCAGTTATATCCATTCCCCTTTTCTTCCCATTAAGTTCACCTTCCTCGCCACTGTGCCCACACTTACTGGGAATATAACTCCTGGAGCAGATTTGACAGTATAATAATATCTACGTGGGTGAAGACTGATCAGCTACAAAACTTTTCTTGTAGATAATTGCTGGGTTATTTTGTGTAATTACAGAAGGAGAAGAGCATTTGTAGTTTTAAGGCCACTTCTGTAGTAAAGATTTATGTTTCCTTCTCAGCTTTCTTGTAAAGAACAAGGCAAGTTAATTGCAAGACGGTTTATAGAAGTCCCCATTGTGAAGGATACATTATGCTGTCATACCAAGCTGTCATCTGTGGAGATGGTATGCATGTGCATTCCTTGAGGAAAGCTCCCATATAAAATCAAGAAATCCCAGTTAAAGGGGTTATCCCATGATTAATGTAATAAATGAAAATCAGACATCATATAGGACATGTCGATACCTTTCTAACAAAGTTAAAACCAGCCCTTTTCCTCACATGGAACCAGAGATCTCCCCATTTAATGCTCCAGTTGCTCTGATAGATTCATTTCAGGCTGGCAGATCAGGAGACGTGTCCTTTCTCAGAGGCAGTGAACTTTCTCATGGGACGTGTCCTTTCTCAGGGGGCAAGTCTTTCTGCTGCAGCTCTCTCCTTGTAACCATCACAACTTCTAACTGTAGATGGGGCTGGTGGCAGTTGAAGGATAGAAGTGAACATGTGTGACCACCTCAGTGATGGTACCAAGGTGGACAGAGAAATATGGAAAAGAACAAACAGCAAGTGCCGCTATACAGATACATTTTATTGAATAACTCAGCAGCTATAATAAATTACATGCAATTACAAAAGTATTCAGATCCAGATGCTAGATTGAAACATGTAGAGTATTTTTTTGTGGGACAACCCCTTTAAAGTGATCCTCAAGTCCCAAACTAATATCGTACCTGGTGCCCTCTGCTGGACTTACGGTTCCTCCATGGCTGAGATCTGGTCTCCTGACTACATCTTTACAAAATACCTGCCAAAGTTCTGCAGGTGGTGTTGCTCCTCCACCTTTCATTGCCCTGGGATGGACCAGTGGTGGTGATTAGAGATGAGCGAACGTGCTCGTAACGAGCACTGTACCGATCGGCTCCCCTGCGCTCGCATGGGCGCAGGCAGCCGCTTCCGTCGGGTGAGGAGGATGGAAGCGGCTGCCTGCGCCCATGCGAGCGCAGGGGAGCCGAGCGGTACAGTGCTCATTACGAGCACGTTCGCTCATCTCTAGTGGTGATGTCTCAGGGTATTGCAGGGGGTTGTGTCTTAGACTGTCTGACTAGGTGTCTCATCAATCTCTATATCCCAGGGGTCACTTTCCATGTCGAAACATCCGTAATGGAGGCCAGAACCCTGTGGATCACTGGGGGATCAGTAAGTTCAGTATTATTCAGGTTGGTATTTTATACTATTGTAAGCTTTTGGTAAAAAATAATTCCAGTGGCTGGAACCCCATTTAAACATCCATACAACATACATGTTTAAGAGGTCCTTGCACATGAAGCTTCGGTATGAAATCATGATGTCACTGTGGCTTTGGTTAATTTGATGCATTACTTGTAATTGACTCGTTGTTACTGAATATAGACGTAGCCATCTCAAGTCAATGGTTGACCACATAATACCTGTGGCATGGTAACATCATAGGACAGTCATGGGGAAAATACTTAGGCAGGGATGGACTGGGAACTTAATGTGGCCCTGGAAAAAAGCCTAAAGGTGTCCCATATTGTGGACAGGTCCAAATTTACAGAAGGTGGGCAACGCAAGTAGGCAGGGCCAACACAAACACATGTGGCTAACACAAGTAGGTGGGGTCAATAATGCCATAGTACACCACAAAATACTGCCCCAGCAGAACCAAATACCATAGTGCAGCATAATATAGTGCCCCAGAAGTTGTCCCTCCATGGTGGCCATCAATAGGTGCCATGTTCTTCTTCCTCCCCCAGTTGTCTCTAAGATATGGAAAAGGGGCTTAGAAGGTCCCCTAGTAATGACTCCTATAGTGACATGGTAGTATGCTTCCCAAATGGCCAAGGAAAGTAGAAAAAAATACCAGAGTGTCGTTTCAAGTTTCCTATTCCATGCTTCGGCCTGAGATGTCTGTGTAATTTGTACACTGCCTCATATAGTGGCTTATGAGAGTGAGCCGCAGGGCAGGGAGCCGCAGGGCCACTATGCTATGCCACAGTACTGAACTTTGTCTCCATCCTGCGGACATACTGTAAGGTCAAGAATTTGGCATGGGGGCCTTTGGGCTGGAGGCAGCATGAAGGCCCCCCGAGGGAAGGGGGGCCCAGGCTGGACTCTTGTAATAGGGGCCATGAGCCTTTAGCTACGATCCTGCATGGTGACTACAAGGGCTGACAGTGGGGGTTCAAGGCGATCACGTATCAAAGGCGACAAACAGCCAGTTGGGGGAGGGGGGATTACTGTGCTGTAAATGAACGGCACTGTGTGGGAAGGGGTTAATTGTTATACTAAAAGTGGACTTGTTTTTAATTTAATAGCAATACATTTTTCGGGTCGATCAGCATCAAAAAATTGTAATTAAATCCTTTGTGATTCAATGTAGTTACATAATTCAACATGCGCCGCAAATCCTTTTTACCGGCAGCGTCTTATAATGGATGATAGCACAAATTATTTATACATACCTGGTAGACTAATATTACCTCCTAATCCATCTCATTATGTCCTGGCTTCCTCTCTTATCTGCTCAGGACCAAGATGAAGAATTATGCTGAAAATATCAATTACACTCGGAATATGCCACGGCAGCACAAAGAGCTATTGTCAGTAATGGAATGCAATAGAGTTTATTAGGTCTGAGGTAAGACGCTGGACACGTCAAGCTTCTTAGGAAGAAAATACGTCTGGGAACGCAAAAGAACAAGTGACATTTGCAAGAAGAAGCATTAACGGGCAATAGATCTGCAAAGGTCGCCTGTAAATGGGCATCGTGGGCTGCAGTGGGCAGGACGCCTGCTGCTTAGATCTCTAATGGCTTTTGTATTTTGCAGCTTCACTGACCCATTAAGTGTTTTTAGGTTCTCAGAAGTGTGTCTGACAAGTCCTCTGAGAACAGGAAGCCAGGAGACATTCAGAACAGAAGACGTAGCTTTACTCTAGGTGATCCCCTCCAACCCCTTAAAGCCCTTTTCCTTCCCCTCTATGGACAGATAGCATCGAACCAGCAAGAATATAATTCTGTCATCAATCAGTACTCACAGCTAAAAAAAGAGAACTATTGTAGCTTTTCACCATTCATAGAACTGAAGCACTTGAAGAATGCTGGCAGGGCAAATATTTGTAATATCGAAACAGGTTAAAAGCCTGAACGGTGGGAATCTGCAGCTATTTCAGACATGGGCGTAACTACCAGGGTAGGAGACACAGCAGCTGCTATGGGGCCCAACAACATGATGAGTATGGACAGTGGAAATAGAATGTGGCCTCATTTATTAATTTTACTATGGAGCCCCCTGGTTAACCCTGTCGTGTGCATTAGCTCTTTTCTGAAGCATTACATTTTGCACTATTGCTGGGTTGTGACATCATTATGTTTGTTCCTATTCTATCACACTGTACATGTGTATTATTCCGGCACTGCGGAATTACTGTCTGTATGATTCCTGGGCTGTAACGTTACTGTGCGTATTATACTACTATTATAACATCACTGTGTGAACTGTGATATTACTTATATATTATTACTGTACTGTGACATCACTGTGTTTATTATTCCTGTACTATGACATCACTGTTTATTATCCCTATACTGTGACATCACTGTGTTTATTATCACTGTACTGTGACATCACTGTGTTTATTATCCCTAAAACTGTGACATCACTGTGTTTATTATCACTGTACTGTGACATCACTGTGTTTATTATCCCTGTACTGTGACATCACTGTGTTTATTATCCCTGTACTGTGACATCATTGTGTTTATTATCCCTGTACTATGACATCACTGTGTTTATTATCCCTGTACTGTGACATCATTGTGTTTATTATCCCTGTACTGTGACATCACTGTTTATTATCCCTGTACTGTGACATCACTGTGTTTATTGTCTCTGTACTGTGACATCACTGTGTTTATTATCCCTGTACTGTGACATCATTGTGTTTATTATCCCTGTACTGTGACATCATTGTGTTTATTATCCCTGTACGGTGAAATCACTGTGTTTATTATCTCTGCACTGTGACATCATTGTGTTTATTATCATGTACTGTGACATCACTGTGTTTATTATTCCATGTACTGTGATATCACTGTGTTTAATATCCCTGTACTGTGACATCACTGTTTATTATCCATGTACTGTGACATCACTGTGTTTAGTATCCATGTACTGTGATATCACCATACCTGCCAACTTCGGAAAATCGCAAAGAGGAACAATATGTGCGGCCCGCATCATGGCAATTTTTTTTCATACTAGGCCACGCCCGCCCAAAGCATAATTACTGACTCCTTCACAACTTCCGCAGCTGCGGATCGGTTCCTTTATGTTTTTTTCCTGCATATGGAGCCCCTGGGACAGCTTTTTTTTGTCTTGTATTTCAATATCAATTTAAATATTAGCACATTAATCATTGGATTATTGTTATTTTAAGGTCCAAATTGCATCAAATAATGACGTTATTATCCCTGTACTGTGACATCATTGTGTTTATTATCTCTGTACTGTGACATCACTGTGTTTATTATCCCTGGACTGTGACATTGCTGTGTTTATTATCCCTGTACTGTGACATCACTGTGTTTATTATCCCTGTACTGTGACATCACTGTGTTTATTATCCCTGTACTGTGACATCACTGTGTTTATTATCCCTTTACTGTGACATCACTGTGTGTATTATCCCTGTACGGTGGCATCACAGTATTTATTATTTCTGTACAGTGACATCACAGTGTTTATTATCCCTGTACTGTGACATCACTGTGTTTATTATCCCTGTACTGTGACACTGTGTTTATTATCCCTGAACTGTGACATTGCTGTGTTTATTATCCCTGTACTGTGACATCACTGTGTTTATTATCTCTGTACAGTGACATCACTGTGTTTATTATCTCTGTACTGTGACATCACTGTGTTTATTATCTCTGTACTGTGACATCACTGTGTGTATTATCCCTGTACGGTGACATCACTGTGTGTATTATCCCTGTACAGTGACATCGCTGTGTTTATTATCCCTGTACAGTGACATCGCTGTGTGTATTATCCCAGTGCAGGAAGAGGTAAGTGGTCCGTGTTTGTGTGTTTGCTTTCTATTTTTCAGGGTCGTGAATGCAGAGGACTACGTCGGATTCGGTGGACTGCGTTGGACCCGCTTTTTTTTTTTTTTAATAAAATGGTCAAACAGGGGTCTGGGGGATTGTTTATTTCAATAAAATGTTTTATACTTGTGTGTATTTTTTTTACAATACTACAGTTTTAGTAATTATGGCTATCTACAGACGGCCCTGATTACTAATACTGGACTTAGTGCTTGCCGGTATGGCAGGCCAGCACTAACCCCAATATCTATTACCTCGGCACCCACCACCACCAGGGGTGCCGGGAAGAGCCGGGTACCCGCAGGACCGGACCTTCTAAATTGAGGGTCTGGCTCTGGGGCGGCTGCAGGCTGGTACCATTAGGCTGGGAAGGACATAACCGTGTCCCTTCCCACCCTGGTAGTGCCAGGCTGCTGCTGCTGGTTGTATCTGGCTGGCGAAGGAAAAAAAGGGGGGGACCCCACGCCATTTTTTTACAAAAATAATTAAATAATTTTTTTTAAAAATGGCGTGGGGTTCCCCCTTTTTTCCTTCGCCAGCCAGATACAACCAGCAGCGGCAGCCTGGCACTACCAAGGTGGGAAGGGACACGGTTATTGGCCCTTCCCAGCCTAATGGTACCAGCCTGCAGCCGCCCCAGAGCCAGACCCTCAATTTAGAAGGTCCGGTCCTGCGGGTACCCGGCTCTTCCCGGCACCGAGGTGCTGAGGTAATAGATGTTGGGGTTAGTGCTGGCCTGCCATACCGGCAAGCACTAAGCCCAGTATTAGTAATCAGGGCCGTCTGTAGATAGCCGTAATTACTAAAACTGTAGTATTGTAAAAAAAAAGATACACACAAGTATAAAACATTTTATTGAAATAAACACTCCCCCAGACCCCTGTTTGACCATTTTATTAAAAAAAAAAAAAAGCTGGTCCGACGTAGTCCACCGAATCCGACGTAGTCCTCTGCATTCACGACCCTGAAAAATAGAAAACAAACACACAAACACAGACCACTTACCTCTTCCTGCACTGGGATAATACACACAGCGATGTCACTGTACAGGGATAATAAACACAGCGATGTCACCGTACAGAGATAATAAACACTGTGATGTCACAGTACAGAGATAATAAACACAGTGATGTCACAGTACAGGGATAACAAACACAGTGATGTCACAGTACAGGGATAATAAACACAGTGATGTCACCGTACAGGGATAATAAACACGGTGATGTCACAGTACAGAGATAATAAACACAGTGATGTCACAGTCCAGGGATAATAAACACAGTGATGTCACAGTACAGAGATAATAAAGACAGTGATGTCACAGTCCAGGAATAATAAACTGGATGTCACCGTACAGGGATAATAAACAAAGTGATGTCACTGTACAGGGATAATAAACTGGATGTCACCGTACAGGGATAATAAAGTGATGTCACTGTACAGGGATAATAAACTGGATGTCACCGTACAGGGATAATAAACAAAGTGATGTCACTGTACAGGGATAATAAACACAGTGATGTCACAGTCCAGGGATAATAAACACAGTGATGTCACAGTCCAGGGATAATAAACACAGTGATGTCACAGTCCAGGGATAATAAACACAGTGATGTCACAGTCCAGGGATAATAAACATAGTGATGTCACAGTCCAGGGATAATAAACACAGTGATGTCACAGTCCAGGGATAATAAACACAGTGATGTCACAGTCCAGGGATAATAAACATTGATGTCACAGTCCAGGGATAATAAAACACAGTGATGTCACAGTACAGGGATAATAAACACAGTGGTGTCACAGTCCAGGGATTAACATTGATTTCACAGTCCAGGGATAATAAACACAGTTCACAGAAAGTTAAAAAAATAAAAGTATTACACTTACCTTTTTCCTAGCAGCAGGGCCAGCATCACCAGCAGGAAGATCTTCTGCTCGTGTCTGAAGGGGGCGGAGCCAATGCTGACGGCCGGCCCCGCCCCCCGCCGAGACCCGATGCATGGATGAAAGGTACGGGGAGCTGCAGGGGGGACAGGAGGGAGGATGGACGATTCCGGCTGTCTGCTCCTTCCTGCAACAGGCAAGTGTCTCTGCGTCCTATGGACGCAGAGACAGCTGCCAGAGACCGGGACATACCTCCCCGGTACCGGGACAGCGGGACTGCCACTGCAATCCGGGACTGTCCCGCTGGATCCGGGACGGTTGGGAGGTATGCAGCAGAGACGTGCCCCTACCAGCCAGAGCACCTTCAGCTCTGGTGGCCAGCGAGGCAGAATCTAAAGCCTCAGCAGCCAGGGGGCGTTTCCCTGGCTCAAGATAGGTTCGACCTAGGAGTAAAGTGCAGCCTTTTCAGCATCTGGAAGAAATCCAAGTTCATAGAAAGGTTGACAGCACAGCAGTGAGCTACTGAGAATTAGAGCAGAGGATTTTGCCTGCCAAGTTATATATGCTAAAACCTGCTTATAGCCAAGACAAAGCCAGAAGTTTGTTATTTGGATGCACGTTTTCCTAAGTAAAGCTGCGTTAGATTTCACCATAAGGTCTGGACTCATTTATTACTACATCTCTCAATTATTCCCCCCTAAATTATTCCGGAGCGAAAGCATGGGGTCCAGCCGTTTCCAGGTAGGAGCACCGTGACACACCAGGCCACACAAATATACCACTCGGCATTCCTACACCTGGGATGTGCGGGGTGTCAATCCTTAACGGGCCCTGGAGGTAAGTCACCCATCGCAAATTGGCATCCGTTGCACATTTAAGGATCAAAGAGGGACAAAGGGACTTGGGTCAAAAAGAGGGACTGTTCTTCCAAAAGAGGGACACTTGGAGGCATGCATCACTGTGTTTTTCATCCTTATACTGTGACGTAACTGTACAGGCACAGGAAAGTAAAGTCCATCTGGGAAAAATTGCCATTCATATTCAGAGACTTACCTGGGGAAGATGAAGACATTGGGTTTGAAGGTTATTGGAGGGGGAACATCCAGCAACACCTTTTCCTGGGGTGGGACTGAATGAGACCCAGACCCTACCTAACCAACTAGGTGGCTGCATATTTGTAATCCTCTCAACTGATGTCTATGGGTTTTACGGAAAAAGGACAAACCAATAACTCCAATAGCAATAAAAAAAGAAAGCCGCAAGCATGAATGGCAACCTCCCTACTTTTTTTCATCTCCTTTGAATCTCCAAATGGCCATCAGGAAGTTGGTTGAGGACCTCTAGGTCACCAAGGTGGTGGTGAACCTATATTCTAGCCTTACCTAGGGGCATCTGCCAAATTTAATCTTACCCTGCTCCAAACAGAGTACTATTCTGTACTGTTCCCTCCCCCGCACAAGTACATTTTTATCTAATTATACAATTTTTCTATGAATACGAAGAAGAGAAACCCTACTTATGACTACTTATGTCTAGACACGGGATATCACAGGTCCAAGTCCACTAACAGTAAATGATAATGTCAGGGGGTCTGTTATGGTTGTTAGGGATGAGTGTACTACATTACTTTCCTCTCTATGACCCCATTTGGTTATGATCTGGCTCTATAAGAACATGAACTCAGCAGGTTAGCACTTACAGACATCCTGGACACGTCATTAGGGCTTCTGATTCTGCAATATAAAGAATCTCAAACAAGGTGATTTTCATGACATTTGGAGAAGGACAATGTCAATGTCAATAACATAGTTTATTAAAGTTATAGGGGTTTTAAAAGATTAGAAAAAACAATGGCGCTCTTGTCCTTGGGTTTTGTCTGGTACTGCGGCTTAGCTCCAGAATGTGGCTGAGCTGCAATACCAGACACAGTCCATGGAAATGTAGGCACAGTTTGTGACAAACTGCAGACCTGTTTTTCTAAACTCAGACCCTTTAGGTGCTTCCCCTAACAAACAGCTTTGGAAATCCCTCAAAAATACAGCGGCATGGATATTCATTCTAACTGTAGCCATATCAGCCATAGTACTTGCCATAGGGCCCAGAGGCTAGGGGGCCAATCAAAAGTGCAATAACATTATGGTGGCTTTTTGCTATAATGTGGGATTTCTGATATATGGTGCTATTATACATACCTTTACTTTTCTCTAGGTGGTGGGGACCCCTTCATATTTTGCTATGGGGCCCTATGAATTATAGTTACGCCCCTGATTCTATGTATAATCTTTTAGCATTATATTTTGCTACTTGACCTTATAAATCAACATAACAATTCCTATCTAGAGGAAAAAGACACTTAGAAGGAATAACTGATAGTTTAGAGAATATTCCGAAGCAACCAAATGGGTCTTGTATCTAAACTAGTATTCTATGGGGAGAGTGGAGAAAGCTGCTGGCAGACAACTCTGTCAATAGCTTACCTCCCAGGAGAACAAAAGGATTGGGCGAAAATATTCATTTCACTGGATCCTTCTCTCCCACAATGTCATTTATGAGGGAAGAGTCAGGAGCCCCCCACACACACACACATTAGACCGTTGGCCAAACCCACCAATCTTGGCAGGTTCAGCCGACAAATTGCTAATGGGTACGGGGCCTTTAAAGGGGTTGTCTCATGTCAGACAATGGGAGCATATCGCTAGGATATGCCCCCATTGTCTGAGATGAGACAACCACCCAGCGCTGTGGAAGAGGTTGGTCAGTCTAATAAAAAAAAACCTCCTCTTCCCTCCATATGAAATCAGAGGCAGATGTACAATATTCAACCAGAGAATTTTATGGGCGCTGCATTATGGTGATGCACTATGAGGTTGTATTAAAGGGGTATTCTGGTAATAATGATTTTTTAAGGGATCCTGTCAGCTCCAAAACACCCCCCTCCCCCAAACTGAAGTAAGAGGTGAGTCCAGTTATGTAATTTTTATCTTCATACTCCTGCATTCTGAAATTGTGCTCCCACAAACCAGCAGTAAAATGCATTGAGATGACTCCTCTTTGAGTCCTCTCCATTATATGCGTGAGCTCAGGAGTCCTCTCAATACATTTTACTGCTGGATTCCATACCTCCAAACTTTGTAAAGAGACAAAGAGGGACAAATTGTACGGCGCTCTGCGGCAAATTTTTTCAGCACTAGGCCACGCCCTAACCCCGCCCACTATACACCTAATCCCACCCAGTCCCCTTACTGCTCCACATAGTAAATATTCCCCAGTTATGTGCCTTCATTAATATGCCTAGCTGTGCCCCCGGTCATATGCCCAGCTGAGCCCCAGTAATATGCCCTGTTATGTGCCCCCAGTAATATGACCAGCTGTGCCCCCTAGGAATATGTCTAGTTATGTGCCCCCAGTAATATGCACCAGCTGTGCCCCCAGGAATATGTCCAGCTATGTGCCCCCAGTAATATGCCCACATTGTGCTCTCTTGTAATATGCCCACATTGTGCCCCCCAGTAATGTGCCCACATTTTGCCCCTCACAGAAAGTTAAAAAAATAAAAACCTTATACTTACCTTCTTCCTAGCAGCAGCATCACCAGCAGGACATTGGCTTCTCTTGTCTGGAGGGGGCCGGAGCCAACTCTGTTGACTGGCCCCGCCCCCCGCCCAGACAAGAGCTACAGAGAGCTGCAGGAGGTACGGAGAGCTGCAGGGGGGACGGGAGGGAGGATGTAAGAAGAGGGCAGCCGATTCTGGCTGTCTGCTTCTTCATGTAACAGGCAACTGCCAGAGACCGGGACATACCTCCCCTGTACCGGGGACAGCCCCTGCAATCTGGGACTGTCCCGCTGGATCCGGGACGGTTGGGAGGTATGGGATTCTGGCAACAGAGTGTAGAAATAGAAGTATGAAGATAAAAATTACATCACCAAATTCACTTACACTATACACTGCTTACTCCAGTTTGGAGGGTGTTTTGGAGCTGACAGATTCCCATGAAGCTAATGCCTGCAGCCTCCCCCCTGAAACATTAGATTCATGCATACCTGCTCCATGATGCTCCTGTGGTCCGTGCTGCCTCTGCTCTTTCTATCTTCCGATCCCGGGACTGTTTAAATCCGGCAGTGCATGAGTATAGTCACAAGCACCACTCCAACCAATGACTGTGGCCCAGGGACGCACCTCACCTTTCTGCTGCCTGAGGCGAAAATTCTAACAGCGCCCCCTCCTCCAGCCCTAGGCATACTATTATACAGGTGAATATAGAGAGATGAGTACCTTCACAATGGAAGCGTTTATTTCTCATGACTCTGCCACTGCCTCCTCTTGTCTCTAGGTCTTGCCGCCTGAGGCAGCCCCCTCACCTGGCCTCATTGGAGGTGTACCCCTGCTGTGGCCACAAGCAGCACATGACTGCTGAAGCCAGTCATTGGCTGGAGCAGTGCATGTGATCATGCGCATAGCCAGCAGGATGTAAAGAGTGCGGGGGTGAGAAGATGAAACAGCGGAGGCAGCATGGAGGACCGGAGCATTGTGGAGCAGACCAGGGGCACTTCCTTAAAAATCATTATTACCGGAAAACCCATTTAAAATTGTAGCATTAGGCCCCTTGCAGAAGAGACTGAATCGCAGCTCCTGGCCTGAACTCCCGGCACTGACGGGGTCACATAGCATTATACTGATTTATGATGCTATGTAACCCTTACAGTTCTGGAATGTATTGGATAACAACAACAGCATTATGTCAATGTCATCTAATACATTCCAGAACTGTAAGGGTTACATAGCATCATAAATCAATATAATACTATGTGACCCCCGTCAGTGCTGGGAGGTCAGGATGGGAGCTGTGATGCGGACTCTTCTGCAAGGGGCCTTATTGTGTTCAGGAGCTCTAATAGTAAATGCATGTCAGATGAATAAAAAAAAAAAAATTATACTTACCGTCCTGACTCCAAAACCCCTCTGTTCCAGTGGTGCCACTCCATACTCCCAGTTGTCCTGTCTGCAGTGGTGAAGTGCATGTACACAGTACCACTTGTGACCACTGCAGCCAATCACTGGTCTCAGCAGTCTGGTGCCATATACTGCTGACTTCAGTCACTGGATGCAGCAGTCACATGCATATTATAAGCAGTAGGAGGGAGAAGAATAGCGGCAGTGCTGAAATGAAGGGGGTTAACCTGATAGGCTAACCCATTTAATATACTTACAATATAAAGGGGTTGAACAAGATTAGGAAATCATGACTGCTTCCTTCCAGAAACAGCACCACTCTTATGCATTGGTTGTGTCTGGTATTGCAACTTAGGTCTGTTGAAGTTCATGGAGAAGAGATGCAATTCCATACTCAACCAATGGACAGGAGTGGCGCTGTTTTTGGACGAAAGCTGCCATTTATCTCTAATTCTTTACATGTGTCTTTATATTGTCATTAAAGGGTAATCCAACTAGTTTGGATAGGTCATCAGCATCTCATCAGTGGGGGCTTTCTCAAACAGCTGATGAGCGAGGGTCCCGGCTGCTGGACCCCTACCGATCAGATGCCGATCATCAGTTATAAATAGTCAGATTGTCCCTTTAAGCACATTTCAAGTTAAGGCACCTGAAAAGGAGTCAGTACATAATGACTTTTCCTGGCTGTCAGAATGTCAGTTCCATAGACCTTGCAGTCCGCAATCCATTGTTCTTGTGCCCTCATAAAAATCGTTTAGCAAACAGATTAGAAGGCTCCCTGGTGACGACAATCCTGAGCCTGAGACGCACAGGCATGTCAGTGTGCACCAGATCACGCATGTCAGATTTCTATGGAACTAGAATTTCTTTAGAAGCTTTGAAGACGTCTTGGCACTCCTTCACGTGGTCTGCGGGAGCCATGTAAAAACATCTTGAAGATTCAGTTAAATCCTCCTGTTACTCGACACTAGGCATGGATGTTGAAAATGTATTTCACTGTTTGCCATTGCTTATGTACCGGTGGCACCAATATATTCCGTAGCGCTGTATAGAAATTGTCAGCATTCCCATCACACTTCGTTCTTATCTATTTATAGGAAGCACATTACCCATTGGTTAACTATGGTTTTCGGAGTGTATAAGAAACCCTATGGAAACAATTTTCGTGCAGACGTTGGCCCAGAATCCCAAAAGGCGGAAGTGCTACCCACTGAGCCACCGTGCTGCCCATAAAATGACCATTGCTCAGCATATGTGTCCACCTCAGCACATTTACTGAGGTGGACACAGAGAGGCCGTTCAATAGAAACAGCAGGTGGTGCTATACTAACATTGTTCCTGGAATATCTGGGGAGGGAGGTTTTAATTTATCGGTGAATCTATCTACCCAACAGGCATGGAGACATTGGCAGGTTTCTTTATATTTGGCAGTAGTCAAACAATATGTATCTTGAAGGGGACCCGTCAGCTCTCCTGACATGTCTGCTTTAGGCTTCATTCACATGACCGTATGTGTTTTGCGGTCCGCAAATTGCGGATCCGCAAAAAAAAAAACGGATGACGTTCCGTATGGCATCCCTGTTTCCGTTTTTTTTGCGGATCCATTGTAACAATGCCTATCCTTGTCAGCAAAACGGACAAGAATAGGACATGTTCTATCTTTTTTGCGGAACGGAAATACGGACATACGGAAACGGAATGCACACGGAGTACTTCCGTTTTTTTTGCGGACCCATTGAAATGAATGGTTCCGCATACGGTCCACAAAAAAAAACGTAACGGACACGGAAACAAAATACAGTTGTGTGAATGAAGCCTTATGCCCCTTTCACACGAGCGGGAGACTCGCATGTCTCCCGCAACGCATCTACAGGGCTGGACTGGGCATGGACAGGGATCACATATAATGCTATGCGATCCCTGTCAGTGCCGAGTCCAGCCCTGTAGATGCGTTGCGGGAGACATGCGAGTCTCCCGCTCGTGTGAAAGGGGCATTAGTCAGTACTTGTATTCCTCATAAAATAACAATTCTAGAGCACCTCAAACACAGGGCGAAATTTATTAAGCACACCTGTTTTTAGGCATAAAATTAGACTGGCATATTTGATTTGGCTGTTATTCTTTTGCCCTGTATTTATTAAAAGTTGTACAGCCGTTGGATTACCGTAATTAGACTAAGCGAATTGCTATTAGTATGACCTCTGGTTGTTTTTCAGTTTTTCAGACAGGTTCATATTCACTTAGACTGGTCTAATTTATTTGCAAATGAAAAATAGACGCAATAGAAAAGTCGCACGTCTCCCTGAAAGGGCGGCATTTAGTGTAAATTTAAGGCAAAGTCACACTTTACTATGCAAAACTGTTCGAAAATATAAAAAACTATAAAAATAAGCCAGCCCTGGAGTGGAGTAAAAATTAGTCTGTTTTTGCGCCTAATTTATATGTAAAAAAGGCACACCTACGTAAATAGATTTAAAAAATTTAAAAAAAAAACGCAAAAATTTGACAACTCCTGAATTAGTCTAAAACTCAAAATAATCAAACTAGGTACAAAAAGCCTCCAAAACAGGCACAATTTCAGTAGTAAATGGGACTAATAAAATAATAAAAGACTGCATTTTATCAACTAAAAACAGGCCCAAACACCATAGTAAATGTGCTCCATGAGCTTTATACTGGGACTGAGGCGCTGTATAGTGGGACTGGGGAGCTCTATACTGGGACTGAGGCGCTCTATACTGGGACTGAGGCGCTCTATACTGGGACTGATGTGCTCTATACTGGGACTGAGGTGCTCTATACTGGGACTGAGGCGCTCTATACTGGGACTGAGGCGCTCTATACTGGGACTGATGTGCTCTATACTGGGACTGAGGTGCTCTATACTGGGACTGAGGCGCTCTATACTGGGACTGAGGTGCTCTATACTGGGACTGAAGACTTTGCATAAAAACTGTTTACGCCGTAATGTACCTTTTTGGGAAATGCTAATAAACTTTCTTGCTCAATGTCACCAGCAGAGTTTGCATAAAGATTTCCAGTTCTACCCTTTTCCTTCCTTCTGTTACAGGTAATCTCCACTTTTGCTATATGTCTCATTAAAAGGTTAGGAAGTTGGAGAACGGGTTTTATCTTTCCGCAGATTACTGTGTTTGTCTACACCTTATGACGCCAATCACTTCCATGTGAGGCATTCAATTTGTTTTCCATGGTAAGAGTAAAGGTATAAGGCACCGATTAACAAAACAGCACTACTGGTGGGATTCTAAAAATGCTAAAATCCCAAATTATTGGTTTCCCAAAAAGGGTGGAATTTATCACTTATTGTATGACCTTTAAAAATGAGCAAAATAGGGCTTTTGCAGCTTTTTGCAATTTTACTCCACTCGAAGCAGTCCTGAAAAGTAAATGGTTAAGTGCGCATGGTTAGCTATGGTAATTAGTGTAGTACCTCAGACCTGGGGTTATTACAATTTTGTATATAGTTGTATTATACAGTACAGACCAAAAGTTTGGACACACCTTCTCATTCAAAGAGTTTTCTGTATTTTCATGACTATGAAAATTGTAGATTCACACTGAAGGCATCAAAACTATGAATTAACACATGTGGAATTATATACTTAACAAAAAAGTGTGAAACAACTGAAAATATGTCTTATATTCTAGGTTCTTCAAAGTAGCCACCTTTTGCTTTGATTACTGCTTTGCACACTCTTGGCATTCTCTTGATGAGCTTCAAGAGGTAGTCACCTGAAATGGTATTCCAACAGTCTTGAAGGAGTTCCCAGAGATGCTTAGCACTTGTTGGCCCTTTTGCCTTCACTCTGCGGTCCAGCTCACCCCAAACCATCTCGATTGGGTTCAGGTCAGGTGACTGTGGAGGCCAGGTCAACTGGCATAGCACCCCATCACTCTCCTTCTTGGTCAAATAGCCCTTACACAGCCTGGAGGTGTGATTGGGGTCATTGTCCTGTTGATAAATAAATGATGGTCCAACTACTAACTAACGCAAACCGGATGGAATAGCATGCCGCTGCAAGATGCTGTGGTAGCCATGCTGGTTAAGTATGCCTTCAATTTTGAATAAATCCCCAACAGTGTCACCAGCAAAGCACCCCCACACCATCACACCTCCTCCTCCATGCTTCACGGTGGGAACCAGGCATGTAGAGTCCATCCGTTCACCTTTTCTGCGTCGCACAAAGACACGGTGGTTGGAACCAAAGATCTCAAATTTGGACTCATCAGACCAAAGCACAGATTTCCACTGGTCTAATGTCCATTCATTGTGTGCTTTAGCCCAAACAAGTCTCTTCTGCTTGTTGCCTGTCCTTAGCAGTGGTTTCCTAGCAGCTATTTTACCATGAAGGCCTGCGGCACAAAGTCTCCTCTTAACAGTTGTTGTAGAGATGTGTCTGCTGCTAGAACTCTGTGTGGCATTGACCTGGTCTCTAATCTGAGCTGCTGTTAACCTGTGATTTCTGAGGCTGGTGACTCGGATGAACTTATCCTCCACAGCAGAGGTGACTCTTGGTCTTCCTTTCCTGGGGCGGTCCTCATGTGTGCCAGTTTCTTTGTAGCTCTTGATGGTTTTTGCGACTGCACTTGGGGACACTTTCAAAGTTTTCCCAATTTTTCGGACTGACTGACCTTCATTTCTTAAAGTAATGATGGCCACTCATTTTTCTTTACTTAGCTGCTTTTTTCTTGCCATAATACAAATTCTAACAGTCTATTCAGTAGGACTATCAGCTGTGTATCCACCTGACTTCTGCCCAACACAACTCATGGTCCCAACCCCATTTATAAGGCAAGAAATCCCACTTATTAAATCTGACAGGGCACACCTGTGAAGTGAAAACCATTTCAGGTGACTACTTCTTGAAGCTCATCAAGAGAATGCCAAGAGTGTGCAAAGCAGTAATCAAAGCAAAAGGTGGCTACTTTGAAGAACCTAGAATATAAGACATATTTTCAGTTGTTTCACACTTTTTTGTTAAGTATATAATTCCACATGTGTTAATTCATAGTTTTGATACCTTCAGTATGAATCTACAATTTTCATAGTCATGAAAATACAAAAAACTTTTTGAATGAGAAGGTGTGTCCAAACTTTTGGTCTGTACTGTATATTGTTATGTATTGTATATATTTTGGCCACTTGTTCCAGTTAAGGACGTGGATGGCAATGGTTGGCAAGTAACAGGGCTAACCATCCTGTTTCTCCCCCCCTCTTGGTAGGAGTTGGCTGGTCCTGCTTTCTGTCAGGTGGGGGAGTTCCTGGAAAACCAGAGAAGAGAGAGGAAGCACACTGCAGAGCTCCTGCTCCCGGAAAAGGTTCTCCAGAGAGATGAGATATATCAAGTACTCAAGTAAATCATTGAGAAGACAGACAGCAGAGTGAACAGCTACAACCAGGATTACACTGCTGTGAAGTAAGAGACTACATCTTAGACATCCATCACCTAGACTACTACTAGTCCAGTACAATGCTAGTGCTAAACTGCAGCCAACCAACCTGCCTCCATAATCCTTACTGGTGCCACAAGATTGCACTGAAAATCTGCTGCTATTGAATGTATTTGCACTTCTATCTTGCACTTAGTAAAACTTTTACTAATGGCCTCATTCTTCAATACTACGTTTCCACTGCACCGATCCCCAGGGAGCAACGGCCTGAGGGAGTACACCGTGACACAACACTTCATCCAGGGCCACTACCACTCCCATCCTCTGCACCGGCTCCTCCGGGGCTCGTTGCATTAGTTTCACTCCAGATTTATCACTAGGATTCCTCAGGAAAAGCCATCAATATCATATTGGTGAGGGGTCCAACTCTCCAAACTCAAAGTGATCAGTTGTTTCAAGAGTAGTTTCGCCAACAGTAGTCGGGGTCCAAACTATACAGCTCCGTTTGTTATGCAGTGGATAGAGCTGGTAACTGAAGCACTGCTCCCACTGAAGTGAATGGGGGCGGTGCTGCAGTTACAAGCTTCTTCCTCTGCACAATGGACAGAGCTGTGTAGGTCCGACACCAGAACTACTTTATTTTCTCCCCATCCTTTTGTTCTTCCTTAAGATAAGCCACCACCAGAAGTGTTTGGCAGCAGCTTCCTCCGCTCCCCCCATAGGATACTCATACACGTTTGGTTTTGCCGAATATTTATGTATATGGGGAATCCGGGAGAGAGTCAAGAGAGATAGGTCTCTGCTGAATGATCATTTCAATGACAACTGTTGAATGTGTATGGGCAGCTTAAAGGGGTTATCTGTTTTTTAATCTCGCTCACTGTGACGAGTCTTACAAGAATTGCATTATGATAATTTTTATTACCTTACCTTAGTGCTACGCTCCCCGGTCGAGTTATGTGGCGAGCAATTCCGGGATAATGTGCCATACCATTGGGCACGTGATCCTAGCCCCGTTGCAACCCACATTTCAACCCATTGAACCCATGTTCATGGGTTGCGCCTGTGCAGTCAGGCAGCCTTGGATGGAGACAGCTCACAGCGCCTGAGGCTACCTGACTGTGCAACAGTACGCAACATAAGTTGTGGATTGAAGCTGGGCTGGAATTACATGCCCCATGTACGGTACGTGATCATGGAATATAATTAGACCGCCTGTTAGTAAAAAGTAAAAAAAATCATCTTAATGCATTTCTTGTAAGACTCTCCAATGTGGGTAAGATGAGATTTAAAAAAAACAAAAACGGATAACCACTTTAATACTTAATTTCCCCTGCGATGGTGCTGTACTGAAATGTAACACTTGCTGCCAAGTTTCCTACCTGTAGGAAACCCTGTAGCATTATTATTGTTAGAGGCCTGTCTAATAAAAACCACTAGCCAAAATGGAGAATCCCATTAACCCCTTCAGCCACCATGATGTACCCGTACAGCACAGTGGTTGATGGCTTGTATGGAGCTGGCTGCCGTGGTGAACCCGCTCCATACAGGGCAGGTGCCGGCTGTATAATACAGCAGGCACCCGGCCACAATGATGGGGAACCCCTTTATTTAACCCCTCAGATGCAGCGTTCAACAGCGATCATAGTGGTAAGGCAGAGGGATGCGGCTTCCTCTTGCTTCTAATCAGAGCCCTAGCAGTGAAATTGTTGGGCTCCAATCAGTTACCATGACAGCCTGGGGCCTTCTAAGGCTTCCAAGGCCTGTCATGGTAACCTGCCTGCAAAGCTGTGCACAAGGCACAGCTCAGCGGGGAGCAAGTCAGAATGGTATTCACCCTAATAGATCTCTATTAGGGCAAATGGGACAAAGGGATCAAAAGATCCCAGGTTTTAGCCCCCTAAGGGGAGTAAAAGTTATTGTAAAAAAAAAATAAATAAATAAATTAAAAGTTCAACCCCCCCTTTCCCAATTTTATATATAAACAATAAAAAATAGAAATAACAGGTATTGTCGCATCTGAAAATGTCTCAACTATTAAAATATAAAAAATATATTCCTGCGCAATGTAAACGGAATGTAACGGGGAAAAAAAGTGATTTTTTTTTTGTCAGCTTATCCCGCTAAAAAATTGAATAACAGTGAACAAAAACTTGTATGCACCCAATCAGGGGCAGATTGGGAATTCAAAGTGGCCCTGGAAAAATACTAAAAGTGTCCTCGTTTTGTAATTGAGTCCAAATTGATGGAAGACAGGGCCAGCAATACCATATTGTGGTACATTATACCACCTCAACAGAGCCAAATACCACAGTCCATCACAAAATACTGCCAGCAGCACAAAATACATCCCCAAAAACTCCCACTTGCCAACTATGAGGAGGACTCAGGCGGCCCCCTGGGCATTGTCCCACCGGGAAATTTCCCTGTAAGTTCTATGGCCAATCCGTCTCTGCACCCGATAAATGGTACCAATAAAAACAAGCCCACAAAGGTTTTTATTTTTCTAAAAGTAGTAAAACAAAAATAAAAGTACACAAGTTTGGTATCGCCGTAATCATATTAAACCACAGATTAAGGAAGTCATGCCACCAGATGTGGCATTAGAGGCAGAACTTGTTAACAGCTCATTTGCATCCCTTTCTTCTTTAAAGCTGGACATACATGCCTGATTAATGTCAGCAAAGCCCACAAATTTCGGCATGCCCAGCCAACCATTTAAATTGTATAGGGACCTCTAGACATTCCGACCATTACAGATGTCAAGGGAGAGAAGGGTCAGGTTCTTGGATTTCCTTTCAGTGCTTTTTTTTAATGAGTGATAATGTGAAAGCCAGAAATGTCTGTCAGTAGCTTTCTCCCCTCTCCACATTCAGAGCATGTCCGTGGCCAAAATGAGAAAGCATGGAAGAGAGATAGCTGTTTGCTTTCCCAACAGCAATCTAAAGTATGTTGCCACCCTAAGCTGTGTCTAGGTTATTGTAAAAACTGTTTTTTCCTCAAGATGTGTCAAGAACCTCTTTTGAAATGTAACTATGTTTTGGGCAGGAAAGACAAAATTTGTGCCTCCCCTGTCTTTCTGTAGCTATAAATCTCTACAGTCTTATGGACATATAAACAAGGCATAATGGTAGGGTTTATATAGATTCATAGAAACTTCTGTATATTTTGAACCACAGGACAGTGGATAGCTAATTATCGTTACAATTACCAGATACTGTTCAGTTGGTTCACATCCCAGTAGATGTGTGATACACCAGTGGCCAAATGTCACTAGAAAATTACAGGCAGTCGCATTGCAGTTGCATCTGGGCCCTGGCTGAGGGGCCCACATAAGAGGACTACAGTATATTATTTAGACAGAACAGGGAACAAGGCTTTCTGTTTTTGCATTAGGGCCCAGGAGATTTAAAATGATTTTCTGGGACTTAAAGGGATTGTCCAGGATTTTTTTTTTTATTTGCCGCCCCAGCAAGCTATACCTTTGGAGAAAACCCTACTCAGCTCCTCCCCTCCTCTCTGTCCCGGCACTGTGGCTCCCTGCTTCTCTTCGCTGGTTTCTGGTCCTCATCTCGTCAACTTCCATATGGATAGGGTCACATACTGCAGCCATTGACTGCCCAGGGTGGGCAGTCAAATTAATAAAAAATCTTTTACATATTGATGACCTTTCCTCAGGATAGATCATCAGTAAGTGGGGGTCCAACTCCCAGCAATATTTAAGTCCTGGAAAACCCCTTTACACAACACCTCTGTTCAATACAAATTTTACATTTCCAGTCAATGGTTAACACCAGCTCTAACAGTAACACATGCCTGCCTTCTAAGCCTTCTGATTTACATTTCTGATAATCTGCCATGCTTGGGGCAGGCATGATGCCAGCTCATCAAATTTTCCAGGCTATTGTTTAAAGTGTAAGAAAATGTCAAGAAGAAAACTTCACTGCACCTTTTAAAGTACAGAGCTCCAAAGAAAATGTGGGATTTCTAGATCACTTGTAGACTTTATTTTCATGTTTTATACCTTTTAGGCCCCATTCACAAGTCCGTATTTTTGCACATCCTGGTAAACGGTCAGTTTTTTGCGGATCCGTTGTACCGCAAAAAACTCAGTTTTTTCCAGCACATCCGTTCCGTTTTTCTGTAAAAAATGGAAAGGATGTATCCATATGTCATCAAATCTTTTTTTTTTCTTTTTTTTCTACCCTCCTGGAACGGAATCCGCAAATGCGGATGACATGCGGATGGCTTTCCGCATGTCTTCCGCATTTACGGACGTCCCATAGACTTGTATTGGGCTACGGACCGCAAAATCGGAGGAAAAGTAGGACAGGAGGATTTCTGTTTGCGGATCCGCAAAACGGAACGGAGAAACGGATGCGGACAACATACGGTGCAATGTCCGCATTTTTTCGGGACCCATTGAAATGAATGGATCCGCATACTATCCACAAAAAACGTTCGAAATTGCAGAACGGACACGGATACGATGCGGATGAAAAATGCGGACGTGTGAATGGAGCCTTAGTGAAATTTTATTCCCTAATTTCAATCTCTTCTAGGAGGGCTAGCAAACGTACTGTATTTTTCACTTTATAAGGCTTACCTAGGTTTTAGTGGAGGAAAATCAGAAAAAAAATATATTTTTCATCAGACCTCAGGTCAAACCCCCCAATTAGGTAATCTGACCTCAGATCAGATCCCCAATCTATATCAGGCCCTCACTCTGTATCAAACTCCTCAACTTTGTCATACCTCAGGTCAGACTCCAAATAGTCACCAGACCTCAGATCAGACATAATATAAATAAATAAACTTACCTCTCCTGCTCCGTAGGGTGCGCTCACCGCACTGCACTGTGACCTGCCGTTGCACAGCATCAGATCATAGTGTATGCTTACGTGTACTACGTTCTGACGCTATACACAGTCAGGAACCAGTGCAGCAAGGGGCACATGGAGCGGTGAGTACAGCCAGTGTTAGCACCGCTACACTCACCACTCCTCCTGCTTACTAACGAGCGCTTCCATAACGGAAGCTGTCATTGGTATTTGCTTTATAAGATGCACTGCCATTTTTCTTCCACTTTTGGGGGGAAAAGTGAGTCATAAAAAATATATCAGCACATTGTGGAATAAATACCTGTCATTTTTGGTGTGGAGGTGCAGCAGGGACATGGAACACTTACTGCCAGGTTTGCCCACTTATAACTGTTGATAATTGAAGATCCAAGCAGGAAGACTTTTTTTTATTTGCTTCTTGTCAAAGAAGTCTTCTAGCATGCGAGGATTGAACAGATCTATCAACCCATTTAAAGGGAGTCTTTCAACTGTTTTTCACCTATATAACTAATAGCAGTGCCCCACAGAAGATTGCAGACACATCCCAGACATACCTGTGTGCACTTTGTGTCTGTATTACCTATCCAGGAAAAAGCACTTTTATTCTGCAGGAAAACAGCTCCCAAGTGCCTGGCTGAAAGTAAAACTAAACACAGCTTTCACTCCTGACTCGATTTCTAACAGCTATATCTTCTGATATACTGGATATAATGATGTGATTTTGGTATCATTTGAAAGCTTGGAATGTCAGCTTTCAAAGAAGGTGAGAACCATTCTTCTATCTGCCAATCCCAAGATATGCGCAGCTAAAGCAGCCCTCCCCTCTTCAGTCTGGTTTGCAGCAGATGCAGAGCTGGGCACTTGGGAGCTATTTTCCTGCAGAATAAAAGTGCTTTTTCTGAACATGTAATACAGACACAGAGTGCACACAGGTATGTCTGGGATGTGACATGTAATACAGACACAGTGCACACAGGTATGTCTGGGATGTGACATGTAATACAGACACACAGTGCACACAGGTATGTCTGGGATGTGTCTGCAGTCTTCTGTGGGGCACTGCTCTTAGTTATATAGGTGAAAAACAAGTAATATAACACATAGAGGACCTCGTGCACACAACCGTATGTATTTTGCGGACCACAAATCACAAATTTACAGCAAAATACAGATACTGGCTGTGTGCATGCCGCATTGTTAGCAGGCCCAATAATAGAAAAGCCTATTCTTCTCTACAGATTATATCCATGGGCTGTCTGCGTCTGAACAAACGTGGATTGGACACGAAACAAAAGTACGGTCTTGTGAATGCGGACATTTTACAATTTCCCACATCAGTGTTTTAATGAGTCACTGTAACAACCTCAGGGCATAAAAAAAGCATAATTAAATTAGACAAACCCTAAATTAGTCATTCATTGAGAACAGGAAAAGGTGGATATGACGTAACGAACATTTACTGCCAAACCCTAAATTAAGTCCAGTAAACATGGTAATGGCATAGTAATAGTAATAATAAGTAATACTGAAAATAAAATAGAATTAAAAAATATTATTATTTCATTATTAAAATAAAAATATGTAAAAAATGATAAAAGTCAAGAAGACTATACAGTATATAAAAATATGAAAACCCACATCAACTCTAACAGGTACTGGTGTCCCCAGGGTGTGCATTATGCAATGGTGCAATTATGTAATCAGCTAATATTTACTATGATGTCACAGATAGAAGAATTAAAGGGTTATTCCCATCTCAGACAATGGGGGGAGCTAGGATATGCCCCCATTGTCTGATAGGTGTGGGTCCCACCTCTGGGACCCGCACCTACATCAAAAACGGACCCCTGAAGGTCATTGAGGGCGCATTGCGCATGCAGTGCTTTTCTATGTGGGCGCCGAAAATAGCCCAGCAGTGCGCTAGCAGTGCGCTCCCATTCAATACTATGGCGGTGGCCAGACCCCAGAAAACCCAGAGTCCTCTGGCCACCATCTTACAAGCTCCATTCTCAGTGTGGGTGCGGGTCCCAGAGGTGGGACCAGCACCTATCAGACAATGGGCGCATATCTTAGTGATATTCCCCAGTTGTCTGATATTGGAATACCCCATTAAATATAACTAGAACACAAAGTACATAGCCAGGAGCTATGGGGTCACAAGTTGAATGCCGTCCATTATTACTATCGGTCATTATTGCAGTTGTTCGCCTTAAGGAGTTCTCAGGATAGGTCATCAGTATCCGATCATTGGGGGGGCAGACACCGAGGGACCCCCGCCGATCAGATATTTGAGAAGGCACTGGTACTCGCAGTAGCATTGTGGCCTCCTTGTAACTTGGTCTAGGCCATGTGATGTCACGTTCATCGGTGCCAAGTCCTAGGCGCAGCTCAGCCCCATTGGAGTGAGTGGGGCTGAGCTGCTACATAAACCGCACCCGCTATCAAACAGACAGTTAAGAGATTACAGTTAATTAAGATAAGGCTGAGGCACTACTACAACCATATTCAATGTTAGCATTCTAACATTGGCCCATTCTAACAGCGGCCCATATTTACTATTAATAATGCACCTAGATTATTATGTAAATTGCACCAGAATGTGGCGCAAATTGGTGCATCTAGGTTCAGAAAAGGTATCTGCACCTCTGCACCTAACCTCAAAAATGAGTGTGGCATTGGGACATCTCAGAGTTTAGTATGGAATACAACTGAAATCAGTGACACCGCACTGCAAGTGTTGTTTTTGAGACTGTCCAATGGGGGTAATCTACAACCAGCACTGTAAAGGCACGGGCACACAATCAGGTTTATGCATGCAGATCTGGAATTCAAAAAATTGGAGAAGTTGTATCTGTCCTTTATACTGTCTCTCTTTTTATGATTCGCTCCTGATTTTGGCTTCCAAAACTGCATCAGAAAACCTGACAGTGTGTCCGTACTCACAAGAGTGAGGAAAGAGATCTGGCAGACTTCCTCTGTAAGACCACTAATTCATGATGAAACAGCTCAATTAAAGGTTTTTACTTCACTTTCCTGAGCTTTTTTTTCAGACGCCCATCACACCTCCCTCCCACCAGTGATGTGACATGCAGCATTGGACTGGAATTCCTTGGGCCCACCAGAGGAAATTATTCTCGGGCACCCAACCCCCATATTGTCAATAAAGTCTAATAGGTTTTGATTCAAAGAAATAGACTCTAGTGGTAAGTCATTGGCTTCATATGTTTGTTTTTTTCTCCTGGACCTTTGGGGCCCACTGGAGGGTCCTCTGGTACTCTGGTGGGCCAGACCGATACTGGTGACATTTCACCTCTACAGCCAGTCATGTGACCCCTCTCTAATAGGGTGTTGACGTAAGCAGACCCAGAATCTGCTGTCCCGGGGAGAAGCAATGGAGCCAGAACTCAGATCTGGGGATCAGGTAAGTATCTTCACCACCAAGGGTCTGGCCACTCTGGATGGGGGGCTCTTAAAAAAAGCTCAGGAAAGTGAATGAGCCCTTTAATTTAATTATTTATATTCTCCCAGAGAAATCCTGTGAAGCAATTTTCCCACAGTTGTAAAGCGCCGCACTCATTTACCTGTCAACGTCCATTATGTGTATATTACTTCCAGACCCTGTAGATAAACAGCCATCAAAGCCGCACTACGTGTTAATATGTTATTCCAAATGATCCATTATCCATTTTATTCTCCCATTTATGATGATGATTGACCTCACTCAATGCGTATCTTCAAAGCGGCTGCAGCTGACGTCGAGAGGAAACATATGGTGCGTGCGTCCTGACGTCCCCTCCTGCAGCCTTCCATCTTACATTTCAGCACCAGTTTATCTATGAAGGTTGTGGTGAGCAAATAGTCCAGAGAGGGAGCCAAGTGAAACTGTGCTATACATCAGCAGACATCCCGGGGGGACGCGGGCTGCCTTCCATCATCTGGTGACCGCATCAGAACAAAACAAGCTGAGGATGTACTGGTAATACCGTGCATTAATACACAATATTATCTATGATAAGCATGATATCACTGCTGCAGGCCTGCTGACGGACGGACGGCGCCCAATGACCTACTTATATGGAGGGACCGCTGAATGTCAACTGAATGAGAACGTTAGGACGACATGGAAAATTGCACAAATGGAGATCTGCACCAGGTCAATTACCTTGCGTAAGAATGATTATGTTTTAGGCCCCACGTACATGACCGTGTCCGTGAAATCTGCAGAATACAGATACTGTCCGTGTGCACGCAGAAATATCCTTATCGAAATGGCTATTCTTGTCTGTGTGCGATCTGCAAAAAATGTGGATGTGCCCTTTACAGAGTAATGAGGGGGGAGTTGCAGAGGGCGATAAGGAGAAAGCAAAGCTACTAAATATTTTTTTCTCCGCTGTATTCACTGAGGAAAATAAACTGTCAAATGAAATGCAGAATATAAAAGTAAATTCCCCATTAAAAGTGCCCTGTCTGACCCAGGAAGAAGTACAGAGACGTCTTTTTGATAAAGATTAAAATAGACAAATCGCCAGGACCGGATGGCATACACCCCCGTATCCTAAGAGAATTAAGTAATGTCATTGCCAGACCCTTATTTCTGATATTTAAGGACTCTATACTGACGGGGAGTGTTCCACAGGATTGGCGCATAGCAAATGTGGTGCCAATATTCAAAAAGGGTCCAAAAACAGAGCCTGGAAACTATAGGCCGGTAAGTTTAACATCTGTCGTGGGTAAACTGTTTGAAGGTTTTCTAAGAGATGCTATCTTGGAGTACCTCAATGAAAATAAGCAAATAACTCCATATCAGCATGGCTTCATGAGGGATTGGTCACGTCAAACCAATTTAATCAGTTTCTATGAGGAGGTAAGTTCTAGACTGGACCGCGGAGAATCAATGGATGTCGTATATCTGGACTTCTCCAAAGCATTTGACACTGTACCACATAAAAGGTTAGTATACAAAATGAGAATGCATGGACTGGGAGAAAATGTCTGTATGTGGGTAAGTAACTGGCTCAGTGATAGAAAACTGAGGGTGGTTATTAACGGCACATACTCAGATTGGGTCACTGTCACTAGTGGGGTACCACAGGGGTCATTATTTGGCCCTATTGTCTTCAATATAATTATTAATGATCTTGTAGAAGCAGGGCAGTTTCTAGGGAATTTTAACAAAAGGGCGAACATTAAAAAAGCGCCCCCCCCCAATCAAATAACACTGACTTATGCACAGCCCCCCCGCCACCCTGCACACTATGCTACAGGGGTATAACTACCAGCAGGGCCGATTCTAGCTTTTCTGCTGCCTGAGGTGAAAAATGAAATGATGTTTTCTCTTTTTTGTTCACCTGCTCATTTGCAGTGGTGATCAGGTAAACAGAGCAGAGAAAGCAGCGCTCGTACACGGACATACAGCTCCACATATGTACCTCTTACATCTAGTGACGTCTTCTGTGATGTAGATGTTCTCTTTCCTCATCTTCTCCTGTCAGACCAGACCGCCATGATGATTTCTTTCAGCCATCTCTTCTCTCTGCAGAGTTTGACAAACAGACATTTTAGTTTCCTACTTTTCAATCATCCTCCTCACTTTCTGAACATTCCATTTTGCCACCTCTAATACTGTGCCCACTGTGCCCCCCAAAACTATAATGTAGAAACAGTCCCCTGGAATATACTGGTACCGCACAGATAATGTGCCAGTACAAAAAATACCACCTTACTGTTCAGATCAGACCCATATCAAACCTCAGATGAGACCCCCATCTCAGACCAGACCTTCATTAGACGTCTGTCAGACCCCATATCAGACCTCAGATCAGACCCCTATTAGACCTTCATGTCAGAACCCCCACCATCTCAGACCACCCCCCCCCATGTATAAAACCTCAGACCAGACCCCCATCAGACCTCAGACCCCGCTTATGAGCCCTTCAGACCCCATTATCAGACCTCAGACCCCTTTTATCAGACCTCAGACCCCCCTTATCAGCTTTTCAGACCCCCTTATCACACCTCAGACCCCCCTTATCACACCTCAGACCCCCCTTATCAGCCCTTCAGACCCCATTATCAGACCTCAGACCCCTTTTATCAGCCCTCAGACCCCTTTTATCAGACCTCAGACCCCCCTTATCAGCTTTTCAGACCCCCTTATCAGACCTTAGACCCCCTTATCAGACCTCAGACCCCCTTATCAGCCCTTCAGACCCCATTATCAGACCTCAGACCCCTTTTATCAGCCCTCAGACCCCTTTTATCAGACCTCAGACCCCCCTTATCAGCTTTTCAGACCCCCTTATCAGACCTTAGACCCCCTTATCAGACCTCAGACCCTCCTTATCAGCTTTTCAGACCCCTTATCAGACCTTAGACCCCCTTATCAGACCTCAGACCCCTTATCAGCCCTTCAGACCCCCTTATCAGCCCTTCAGACCCCATTATCAGACCTCAGACCCCCCTTATCAGCTTTTCAGACCCCCTTATCAGACCTTAGACCCCCCTTATCAGACCTCAGACCCCTTATCAGCCCTTCAGACCCCCCTTATCAGCCTTTCAGACCCCCATTATCAGACTCCCTTATCAGACCCCTTATCAGACCCCCTTATCAGACCTCAGACCCCCCTTATCACACCTCAGACCCTCCTTATCAGTCCTCAGACCCTCCTTATCAGTCCTCAGACCCCCCTTATCAGACCCCCTAATCGGCCTTTCAGACTCCCTTATCAGACCCCCTTATCAGCCTTTCAGACCCCCTTATCAGACCTCAGATCAGACCTTCAGACCCCCCATCGGCCCTTCAGACCCCCTTATTAGCCATTCAGACCCCCTTATTAGCCATCCAGACCCCCTTATCAGACCTCAGATCAGACTTAAAAAAATAAATTAACTTACCTCTTCTTCTCAGCCGCTCCTCTCCTCTTCCGGTGGTCTCCTGTTGTCTCCTCTTCACAGGGCCCGCGCTGCAGTCACCTAACCTTCTGCAGCGTCAGGTCAGAGAGCGCTCTGTACGTCCTGACGCTGCAGGCAGCCAGGACACAGCAGCGCAGACCTGTGAGCCGGAGGAGCCGGAGTTGGTAAGTAACCCAGCGCAGCTCAGCCTGTATGAAGATATAAGGCAGCGCAGCGCCCCCCTCTTCCTCCCAGACACCTGCGCCCCGTGCGGTCGCACCCCTCGCCCGCCTATAGAAACGGGCCTGTGTAGAAGGCTTGCACAGTAAAATATCAATTTTTGCAGATGACACTAAACTGTGTAAAGTAATTAACACAGAAGAGGACAGTGCACTGCTACAGCTGGATCTGGATAGACTGGAGGCTTGGGCAGAGGAGTGGCAGATGAGGTTTAACACTGACAAATGTAAGGTTATGTACATGGAAAGGAATAATGCAAGTCACCAGTACATACTAAATGGTAAAATATTGGGTAACTCTGACATGGAAAAGGACCTAGGAATTTTAGTAAACAGGAAACTTAGCTGCAGAAACCAGTGTCAGGCAGCTGCTGCCAAGGCCAATAAGATAATGGGTTGCATCAAAAGAGGCATAGATGCCCGTGATGAGAACATAGTCCTGCCACTTTACAAATCACTAGTCAGACCACACATGGAGTACTGTGTACAGTTCTGGGCTCCTGTGAACAAGGTAGACATAGCAGAGCTGGAGAGGGTTCAGAGGAGGGCAACTAAAGTAATAACTGGAATGGGTGGACTACAGTACCCAGAAAGATTATCAAAATTAGGGTTATTTACTTTAGAAAAAAGATGACTGAGGGGAGATCTAATAACTATGTATAAATATATCAGAGGCCAGTACAGAGATCTCTCCCATCATCTATTTATCCCTAGGACTGTGACTGTGATGAGGGGACATCCTCTGCGTCTGGAGGAAAGAAGGTTTGTACAGTAACATAGAAGAGAATTCTTTACAGTAAGAGCAGTAAGACTATGGAACTCTCTGCCTGAGGAGGTGGTGATGGTAAGTTCACTAAAAGAGTTCAAGAGAGGCCTGGATGTATTTCTCGGGGGTTATAATATTACAGGTTATAGCTACTAGAGATGGGTCGTTGATCCAGGGAGTTATTCTGGTTGCCTGATTGGAGTCGGGAAGGAAATTTTTTCCCCTAAAGTGTCTTTTTTCGGCCTTATAAACTATGTTACTATGTTACTAGACATGGGCCGAAAATATGGCTGTGTGCATGAAGGATTATCTAAAAGGGCATTACAAGTTTTACAAAGAAAAAGCTAAAACTTATAGTGATCCTCCATTCCAAACCTAAAACGTAACTATACGTGAACATGTATAGTTACCTGGTGCCCTCCATTCCTTCCATTTTGCTTCCCTCACAGAAAATCCAAGACAAGCAACCCCCCCACTACATTCATATAGACCAAAACCAATGATGTAGTTGCTGTGTCCATCCAACAGCAATGGAGGGATGGGGGGCTTTCCTACTGAGGAAGGCTGGGATTTGGTGGCCATCTTTAAAGGTAATCAACGGGAGACCAGAACAGAGGTACGGCCGCAGCATGGAAGGAATGAAGGTCACCAGGTATGTGCAGTCAAATTTTAGCTTTTTACAGGAAATTAATTTTAATAGCTTGACCACTATATAAATGAAAAGCCCTTTGCGTTTCAATTCTTCTCCAATCACGATATTAGATTGCTGTCAGTGAATGACAACACTCCTGCTCTCACATTATACACGGTTCATTTCCAGGGGTTACGGTCACCGCTGCAGCACAGGTACTAGGTGGTCAGGACGAGAGCTGCTGCGCATGCGCGCCTATGTGTGCTTCCACAGTCTCTGTCACCAAAGCGGCTGACACTTTTTTCTATAGTGTGCAAGCACGGCCACCGTTGCTGAATTACAGGGTGGTCGTAACCGTGGAAAAGAGCAGTGTATTATGCAATGGAAAAATGAATCCAGCCAGCAATGGAAGCAATATGGATAATCACAATACATTAGTAAGGGTTTTGTATGATAAATTCCATTTACTGAAGTGAGACAACCAGGGGCGGACTGGGAACTAAAAGTCGCCCTGGAACAAAGGTAAAAGTGGCCCCATGTTGCAGGTGGGTCCAAATTGGCAAACGGCAGGACAACAGAACTAGGCAGGGACAACAGAAGCAGGCAGGGTCAACAATGCCACAGTGCAGAGTAATATACCGCGCTAGCTGAACCAAATGACACAGTGCAGCACAAAATACTACCACCTGTGCCACAGTATTCAACTGTATCGCTGTCCCGAGGACGTCAGTACAGTTGAATTCAGGAGGTCACCTGCGGCTGCCGGCCATCTGTGTAAGAGAGAATCAGATCATTATGAACCCGACTGGCATGAGGAGGCCTTGGATGGCCCTCCTAGGCATCGGGCCCACTGGGAAATTTCCCTGTAGGATCTATGGCCAATCCGCCCCTGGAGACAACCCCTTTAACTATTAAACATAAACTCCATGCAAATGTCATCCTTGGTCGGATGCAAACCCAGGAACTGACTGTTGCAAGACAACCAAGCAAACCACCGAGCGACCATGTAAACAATTACAGGACTAAATTTGCAGGGACTGTCCCTAATTATTTAGAAACAGTTCCTGCGTATTCGGGCTGTCCTAGACTGAAAATGGGTGGGGATTTTTATTAGCCCTGCCCATAAATGAGTGGTCTACGTTGTTTGGGAGCATTACCTGGGCCTATTTGTCCCAAATTTGCCAATTGCAAAGTTGGTAAGAATGCAATTACCATGAAAATGTCGAGGAACTGAAAGCTGAAGAACTTTTTATTGAGACACTAATTAAGCTTTAATTACATTAAATCAGAAAATCCTTTAATAGCACATGATGTATATAATGGCAAGTGATTTCCATCTACACATTAGGCCACATTTCTATATGTAAAACTGCCCTTGTTACCCATAGCAACCAATCACAGCACAGGTTTCATTTTCCCAGGGCAGGTTAACAAATGAAAGCCGAGCTCTGATCGGTTGCTTTGGGTTACAAGTCCAAGCTATTTTTTAAGTTAGGTTTGATAAATGATTACAATATTCCTTTTTCTTTATAATTTGCATGAGATGTACCTTCTATCTCAGAGCTCATTTATTAATAGGAGATATGTTCATGACTTTTTGAAGTAAAACATATCTATAGCGATGATTAGGTTGATATTTCTTTATGGCCTGGTTACAGAAAGAATTTGTGGATGTAGGACTTAAAAAACAAGTCCATTTATTGTAACTTTAGAGTCAATATATCAAAAGCTGGTTTTCTGGTGTAAAAAAAAAAAGTTGCACATTTTTTGCATGTGTGTTTTGCAAAAAAAGTGCAACTTTTTGGCATTTTACTTCACCCTCGCCACTTTTTGAAAGAGGGCATGGTTAGCCACGGTAATGAGTTTCACTCCAGATTTACCATTGTTTTTAAAAAGTCATTAAAAAAAATTATTGCAAAGTAACTCCAGTGGGAGTTGAAAAATTGGAGTAGCATTTCTAGACTAAAGAAGTGCTAAATGTATCAAATAATGCGGGCCCCTGGTGGCGTAGACGTCAGTATCTGGAACACGGCAGGACAGAGATTTGCCCAATTTATTAAGAGGCATCTTCCACTTCTGACGCCAGTGCAGGGAGATCAAGACTGGCGTATTGCTACACCAGTCTTGATAAATCTCCCCCAATGTGCGACATTTGATAAATTTGGTGCTAAGTACCCCAATGCAGACTCAAGTAAAACTGCCTTCTAATAGTACCCTCATGATAAATTCTGAAAGACACAGAAAGTCTGGCCACAGGAACATGCTATGCTGACTATTTCCAGCATCACTATATGAAGGGTACCCTTGAAGATATTTTTTAAAATCTAAAATGATGATTGTGATTCGTAATATACCCTTTTTTCTACCCTAGCTTACACTTTCTAATATAAAGCTCCACATCATGTGACAGGGATAAAGTTGTGGCTGCCTGCAATCACCACTACAGGAAACATGTTTATTGCATGCGATTTGTACATTAAACCCAATAATAAGACAGTATGCAGTAAGCTCCTAAGCTCCCTCTAGTGGCACCTACAGGCAGCCAAAACTTTATTATTTAAAAGGGATTTCCTCAGGATAGGTCATCAATATCAGATCAGTGTGGTTTCAAGACCCAGCAACCCTCACTGATCAGCAGTTTTAGGCAGCCATCAGAACCAGAGCTATGCAGTGACCGGAAGACTCAGTCTATTGTGTAGTTTCGGCACCAGGGCACTGCAATTTCACTCCAATTCATTTGAATGGAAGCTGAGCTGCAGTAACCCGAGATGGCAACTACACAGTGTACAAAATCTTGTGCCACCATGTAACTTCCAGTGCTGTAGACCACTAAAAATAGTTGATTATGGGGGTGCTAGGTTTTGTAGCCCAACCGATCTGATACTAGAAAACCTTGTTAAAGATGTTGGAGCATAGAATAGGGAATAAGCATCTGATTAGTCGGGGTTTGACTGATGGGACCCCTACCAATCATATGAACGGGAGTCCTGTTCCTTCAAATGAATGGAGTGGCGGTCACGCATGTGTGCTGGCGCTCTGTTGATTCTCTATGGGACTGTTGGAGATAGCCTGTACAGTGCCCCATTATCTCCAGAACTACCATTCATTTAGAGGAACCCATGTTCTTGAAATTTGTGGAGACCCAGTGGCCAGACCCCCACTTATCAGAGCTCTATATCAAAAATTAATCAGTACAGAACTGAGAAGCTGGAGAGGAGGATGGGAGTGGTAGTGGCTCTGGCTGTTATAGTCAATCACAGTGGCTTTCCTCACACTGTTGCTCCCTTGGGCTGTGCAATAAAATGAGGTGGCACCACTTCTTTCTTCAGGGTACACCCTTGTTCTGGGGCTTCTGCCTGATGGAAGTTGGATGTTCTTGGCTCTTATTGGTGCAAGGCAGAGAATGTGGAGTTCAGAAAACCAGGCCATGTGTAGAGGAACAAAATCTCTTTGAAAAATGTGAGTTGTAGTACATACAAAAGCAATGAAGCACACTTCCATCTGTACACAGTACAAATCCTTTGCCCAGATAGCGAGGTATGGAGCTGGCAATGCTGAGAGTTATGGTCCTCTTTTCTCTCTGTCTTGCCAAAGTTTCTCTCAGTAGAATCTATGGCTAGCAAAAAGTATGAAGGGTATCTTAATGGTGCCCCTCACAGCAGCAAAATCTGAGTGGCTGTAATAGCAAGTTATTGCTGAGTCCTATGCTTGGCCATGCAGGTTCTAAGTTGTACTTAAGAAGACCTAAGACCTGAGAGAGTTGTGACCTAAGAAAAAGTAGCATAGGTCACTGCTTCCTTCCTCCAACAACTCTCCCTAGACCTGACCTAAGTTAGAGGTGAGGCCCCTCTAACTTCCTGCAAGGGCAGAGTCAGGATTTTTAACCCTGGCTGTGCCAACCATACCTTGCTATGCTGGGTATACATTACATAGCATGAAGTGACATGAAACAACATTAAAATAATAAATCATTTGCAGATCCCCCTGCTCTGGGGTACTGCTTATCTAATCTACATTTATATTTGTATTACTTCTGAATGAGATCCATTGTTGCCTGTTATCAGCCATTTCAGACTAGTATGTGACGGACTTTAGTTCCTGTTTTGCAACTTCTGAAATAAAGTCCAGAAAAATACCTAACTTTTTTTCATGCATATCTCCAGTGCTAAGAAACTACAAAAACATTTACTATACTACATTGTCTTGGAGTTTGGCCACAGAGGTCCCAATATGTGGAGCTCAGCTGCTTTTTAAGGTCACCATAACAAGACTTCATAAGCTTAAGTTCAGGTTTATACCCCATGGTGGGCTTCCCAGGCATTGTTGTAAGCACAATGTGATATCGGCAGGAGAGCGACAACTAGAGGAAGTCCTGGAAGAAATCTCTGTGGGTATTTCCTATAAACTAGACAGGGAGTCAGCCTGGTAGGAAAATATATGATGTTATCCTGGAGGAGACACAAGACTTGAATTTGGTAAAGCCAGACAACACTAAGTGGGGAAGGTCAGTGGATGAGAGGTCATTATTTGACCATTACAAATGTGCTGTATACACTGCAGAATGGTGAAATAAAGCAGACCATACGCTGAGGCTTTGCTTGACCTGTATAGTTATTATATCAGCTTCCAGTTTGGAGCTGTCATATCTAGTGGGGCAGAAGTCAGTACAAATTAGTAGTTGTAATGCAGCACTGATTGCAGGGGTGGACTGCCCATAAACCCTACAGCGAAATTTCCTGGTGGGCCAACGTCCAATGGGACGCCCAAGCCCTCCTTACTACTGCTGACCGTATATATAATGATCTGATGGCCCCCTGCCCCGCTGTTCACCCGATAAGCCATAAGCCAGTATATCAGGCAGTATACTAATTCCGCAGGGACACAGACAAGAAGAGGTCTATGACCTGCACGGGAGATGGAAGCTTGGAATGGGTCTCAAGTATTTTATTTTTTACTTCTTTCCTTGGCCATTTGGGAAGCATACTACTGGGGGCACTATAGGGGTCATTGCTATGGGAAGTCCAGGCAGCAAGCTGATGGAATAGCTAGGTTGTTACATCCCACCACCTAAGCCCCCTGCTCTAAATCTTAATTAGAGACAATTGGAGGAGGAGGACAGAAGGTGGCTTCTTTGGAGACGGTATTTTATGCTGCACATTGACATTTGCTTCTGCTGGTATTGTGAGCTGCAATATGGTATTGCTGACCCTGCCTACTTGTATTGACCCCATCTACTTCTGCAACTGAAAATCAGTTCCCTTCATCTGAATGGGGCTTTCCGAAAACCATGTCTTGCTGCCTAAATAAGAAATGCAACAGCACTCTGCGAACACAGACAATAAATTGAGTACATATAATACTGCCATACTCACAGGGGCGTAGCTATAGGGGGTGCAGAGGTAGCAGTCGCTACCGGGCCCAGGAGCCTGAGGGGGCCCAAAGACCCTTGTGCTGCATAAGAAGACACATAGAGCACTAAGGGAAGGGGGGCCCAAGCTGAACTCTTGCACCAGGGCCCATGAGCCTTTAGCTACGCCCCTGCATACTCACTATCCACACGATACTAGCGCTACATTGTAAATGTGAGATTCTTGGCAAATAATTTTGTACAATATAATGTCGGCTTAGCATGCATGTGGAGCCTGCATCCTCTGTAGTTAATGGAGGCTGCTATGGCACTTAGTGACTATGGCGTTTAGTGTTAGGTTCCCATCTTAAAGAGATCGCCTTGATGTAAGGCAGACGGGCACAGATAATTTTTGTACGAAATTATTTGCCAAGAATCTCACATTTACAATGTAGCGCTAGTATCGTGTAGATAGGGAGTATGGCAGTATTATATGTACTCAATTTATTGTCTGTGTTCGCAGAGTGCTGTTGCATTTTTTATGTTTTACCATTCTATTTTGCAGCCACACCTATGTGACGTGCACCTGCATACTTGGATGTGCTGACTGACCCCCAGTTTTTCCTGCCTAAATAAGGCTACTTTCAAACTTGCATTGTTAATTCCGGTATTGATATTCATCAGAGGATCTCAATACCGGAATTAAACGGATCAGTTTTGATTTTGCACATCAGGATATATCTGTTCCGTTAGGATGCGGTTGTGTGAAATCAAAACAGAAAAAAACTGATCCGTCACTGAATACATTGAAAGTCAATGGGTGACCGATCTGGTTTTTTAAGCGCCTAAAAAAAACCGGATCTGTCACCATTGGTTTACATTGTTTTCTGTGCCGGATCCATTTTTTTCCGTTTTTATGACCAGACACAAAACCGCAGCTTGCAGCGGTTTTGTGTCTGGTCACAAACGAAATGCTGCCGGGTCCGCATCCGTTCCTCAATTTCAATGGGGCCACAAAAGATGTGGACAGCACACAGTGTGTTGCCCACATCTGTAATTCCGTTCCTTGGCCCTGCAAAAAAGATAGAACATTTCCTATTCTTGCTGGCCATGTGTGGTCCTCTAAATGCGGAACGCACATGCCCGGTGCCGTGTTTTGTGGATCCGCAATTTGCGGACCGCAAAACACTTGCAGATGTGTGAATGGACCCTAAAACTGGAAGCACAAGAAGGAATAGCACAGGGTATAGCAGGGTTACACACTACTCAGATCTGTAATGCCGTCTTGTGCGTACGCTCTTAACCCCTTAATTAAATAAAAAGCAATCAAAAAGTCACACACACCCCAGAATGGTATCAATAAAAAGTTCAAATCGCCCCGCAAAAAATGAGCCCCCATACAGCTCCGTATATATAAATACCAAAAAGGTATAGGGGTCAAGAACTGAAAAAAAAGGTCCAACTTTATAATTTTTTTATCACTATCAAAAGGCAAGAAAAACTATACATATTAGGTATCGCCAGATTCATACTAACCAGTAGAATGTAAGTACCTGGTCAGTTTTAACGCACATTTGAACGCCATAAATAAAAACCCGTAAAACTGTGTCGGAATTGCATTTTTCTTGCAATTTCACCCGATTTGGAATTTTTTTCCCGCTTCCCACTACACCATATGCAATATTAAATGGTGGCGTTGGAAAGTACAACTTGTCCCGCAAAAAACAAGCCATCATACAGCTATGTGAACAGAAAAATAAAAAAGTTATGGCTTTATCAAGGCAGGGAGCGCAAAACGAAAACGCTAAACCGGAAAAACATCCGGGGTAGAAAGAGTTAAAGGAGTTGTCCCACCAAAAATAATATCCTACATTTTTAAACCAGCACCTAGAACTGAATACTTTTGTAATTGCATGTAATTAAAAATGTAGTATAGCCACTGAGCTATTCACTGAAATCTCTCTGTATAGCGCCACCTGCTGTTTGTCCTTTTTCTAAATTCTCTGTCCAGCTCACTGAGATGGAAGCACGTGCTCAGTTCCATCCTTCAACTGTCACCAGCTGCATCAGAAAGGACACGCCCCCCCTGAGCTGAGCAGAGCAATTGGAGCAATGGATGTGGAGATCTCTGGACCTATGTCAGGTACAGGGCTGGTTCTAGCATTGTTATAAAGAGACTGTCATGTAGTATATGATGTCTGATTTTCATTTTGGACATTACTCATGGGATCACCCCTTTAATGAATGATCAGTGCATTTTGCTGTATATTTTAAAGTTAAAGGGGTTATCCCACAAATAATGTAAAAAATTAAAATCAGACATCATATAATACATGACAATCTCTTTCTAATAAAGCTAGAACCAGCCCTGTACCTCACATGGATCCAGGGATCTCCCCATTCATTGCTCTGCTAGATTTATATCAAGCTGACAGCTCGGGGAGTGTCTTTTCTGCTGCAGCTAAGGGGGTGTGTCTCATCTCTCCCTATCACAGCTCAGGAGGCAGTTAAAAGTTGAAACTGAGCATGTGCGGCCTGCTCAGTGAGCAGGTCAAAGAAATAAGAAATTAAGTGGTCCTATACAGATATATGTTGTTGAATAACTTAGTATCTGTACAAAATTTTTAATTACATGCAATTACAAAAGTATTCAGATCCAGGTGCTGGTTTGAAAACTGTAGAATATTTTTTGTGGGACAACCCCTTTAAGTCGTTCATATAGAAGATCCAAATTCCAGCACTGAAACAAGGCATTTGGCATTATGTACTAAAGTCATCGTGGTATTTTCTCGGACTCTTTTGCTTTCCCATAGAGCGCTGATCTCAGGTATTTTACTTTGACGTCTGTTTGTTAAGTTTCTTGTTACACGAAATTTTGTTGGAAATTGCCACTTGCTGGAGCAAATTGTGGTTGACATATGTTGAATACAAAGGAAGGGGTACAAGTCCACCCCATGTGTTTGCTGTTTGTCTTGCTAAAGGTCAGCGCTCCGTGTACAATTAAACCTGACAGCAAACTGTGGCATTTGTTAATCCTGCTGATCCCTGTCCTGACACCGCGCATGGGAAGAAAGAGCTCGGCCGCCTTCAAAGAAAAGGGAATTATTTTACATCTCAACTACTGATTTCTATAGTAAGAATGTTCCCCTAAAATCAGAGATTTATCAGTAAATAAAGTGTCTTGGATTCATTCCAATCTTCAATTGTCTCCACTGGTTTCTTAGGAATACAATACTTGCCAACCTTTGAGGAGGGAATATCTGAAATTGGGAACACTTATTTTCCTTATGCCTGCCCATTTATATAGTATACACCCCTAAACTGCAGCATTTGAATGACGGCTAGTACATACGACTTTTTTAAAGGGGTTGTCTCATTTCAGCAAATAGCATTTATCATGTAGAGAAAGTTAATACAAGGCACTTACTAATGTATTGTGATTGTCCATATTGCTTCCTTTGCTGGCTGGATTCATTTTTCCATCACATTATACACTGCTCAATTCCAGGGTTTATGACTAGGGGTGAGCGAATCAAAGTCCACAATGTTGACTTTGATCCGAATTTCTGGATAAATTCAATTTCCTTCAAAGCCGAATTTCCTCGTGCTTCGCAGTAGCGAATCGATTTAACCTGAAATAGTGTAAAAATACAAAAAAAAATAATACCTGATCCGTTTGCTCGCGACGGGCTGGCCACCGCCATCTTGAGTGAAGATCTCGCCAACAAATGGATCAGGTAAGTATTATTTATTTATTTATTTTTGTTTAATTTAACACCGGATTATTGCTATCAGATGCCGTGATTGTGTATGAATGCGGCATCTGAGGGGTACAATGACGTGGGTACAATCGCCTGTCACTGCACCCACTACTTACAAAGAAATGCGCTTCGTGGGAGTGGTTTTTTTTGTAAATTTCAGTGAAGCAGCCGAATTGAATTTTATAAAACTTCACTCATCCCTAGCTATGACTACTGTTGAGCGAAGTAAGGCATTCAAAGTGGAATTTGGTCCGAAGTTTAGGAAAACTTCCATTTGCAACATAGACAAATTTCCTCGCGCTTCGTAGTAACGAATCAGGTTTTCCTAAAATAGTGGCTGCACGTGTTACAAAGTAAAAGGGAGAAGGCCAAGAGATCACCCATAATGCCATGCAGCCATGCTCTGTGATGTCATAGCCCTATAAAACCCTCATCCCGCGCAGTCTCCACCATTGTCCTGTGAGCTGAGCATAGGGAGAGAGACATGGCAAGAGCTCATGCGCTAGGGACAGTGTTGCTGCAATAATCCAGCGGCCATGTTTGATCCATCCATCATGTTTGCCATTAACCCTGATAATTTTAAAAGCGAAATACTGTTAAATTCATAGTAGGAGGTGATCCCAGAGCTTATGGAGACATCTACATGGAATTATAGTGGATTCCTCAATTTTATTGCTTTGAGGAAGGTTTTCCCACCTCAATGCTACCTCAATGCTGTGTACCATCTCTGTTACCATCACACAGGAGGACAGGGGCTGCTGGACACACATAGATGACCACAGCATCTGAAGGGTTAAAAGTCTGCGACCGGCATTACCACCAGTCGTGGACGTTAGTGCTGGGTATCTGCTCTTTAAAACAGCAGAAAATCATCGTCCATGGCGCCCACTGCACGCGCCTGCGGGCGCCATTTTTAAATGCCCATCCTCCGACGTAAATTTACTGTTGGCGGTCAGGAAAGGGTTACTTTCAAATCCTTCACCACCTTAAGATTGGGTCACCAAGTGCGAAGAATATGATTAGACAGAGTAGCCTGGGTATACCTGGTTTATAGCAATCCGTGACAAATTAATTCGGAACTAATCAAATTTCTTGGTAAACTTCGGCCGAATCTCTAGTTATGACCTCCCTGTAATTCAGCAGTGGTGGTCATGCTTACACACTAGAAAAAGGAACCGCCTCTCTGGTGGCTGGGACCACAGGAATGCGCATAGGCCAGCGCTTTTTCCTCAGTGAGATAACCCATTTAAGCACACCCCTTTTATATACATTCCAGAGCTTTACATATACATAGCCGCCATCAATGTAGATCTCAGACCAGACCCCACAACCCTCTCATCCATATATCCCATCCTTTAATACTCCATAATAAGAATGTTAAAAAAACACGATTTTAGAAATTTCTGCTAATTTATTAAAAAGGAAAAGCTTACATTTTGCATGAACATAAGTATTCAGACCCTTTGTAATGACACTTGAAATTTAGCTCTGGGGACCTCCTATTTCTCTTGATCATCTTTGAGATGTTTCTACACCTTGATTGGAGTCCACCTGTGATATATTCAGTTTATTGGACATGATTTGGAAAGTCAAAGCCCTGTCTTTATAAGGTCTCACAGCTGACGATGCATATCAGAGTAAAAAACAAGCTATGAGGAGGGAAGAACTGCCTGTACAGCTCAGAGACAGGATTGTGTGGAGGCACAGATCTGGAGAAGGGTACAAAAAATATCTGCTGCACTGAATGTTCCCAAGAGCACAGTGGCCTCCATAATTCCTAAATGGAACAAGTTTGGAACAACCAGGACTCTTCCTAGAGCTGGCCGCCCCATCAAACCAAGTAATCGGGTGAGAAGGGTCTTGGTAAGAGAGGTGTCCAAGAACCCAATGGTCATTCTGGCTGAGCTCCACAGATTATGTGTGCAGATGGGAGAAACTTCCATAAGGTCAACCATCACTGCAGCACTCCAGCAATCTGGGCTTTATGATAGAGTGGCAGGTCTGGAGAAAACCAAGCACTGCTCATCACCTGCCCAATACCATCTGTACAATGAAGCATGGTGGTAGCAGTATCATGCTGTGGGGTATTTTTCAGCAGCTGGGACAGGGTCACTGGTCAGGGTTTAGGTAAAGCTGAATGGAGAAAAGTACAGAGATATTCTTAATGAAAACCTGATCCACAGTGCTCTGGACCTCAGACTGGGTTGAAGGTTAACCTTCCAACAAGACAATGACCCTAAACACACAGCGAAGACAACACAGGGATGGCTTGGGGACAACTCTGTGAATATCCTTCAGTGGCCCAGCCAGAGCCCTGACCTGAACACCATCAAACATCTCTGGAGAGACCTGAAAATGGCTGTCCACTCATGGTTCTCATCCAACATGACAGGGCTTGAGAGGATCTGCAAAGAAGGGCAGAAAATACCTAAATCCAGGCATACAAACCTTGTGGTATCATACCAAGAAGACTGGAGGCTGGAATTACTGCCAAAGGTGCTTCAACTCAGTGCTGAGTGAAGGGTGTGAATACTTATGTCAGTGCAAGATTTTAGTTTTTCCTTTTCAATAAATTAGCAAAGATTTATCATCTCCCTGCACCAGAAAAGTGGTGCTAAAAAGTCGCTTACATGCAACTTTTAACAAAATAGTTGCAAAAGGCTTTGTTTACGCTGTCCTCGGTATATTTCCAAAAGGGGGCATGAGAAGGGCCATGGCCAGACTCTGTAACAAATTTATCTTCATTTACACCAGTTTTCTGGTGCAAATGAAGTCAGAAACCTACAGCAGCTTAGAGCTTTCATAGATTTCTGTTTAGGCACACGGACTGCCAGAGGATGCACCTAATTTATGAAGAGGCCTGTGCTTCCTCATAAATTAGGTGCGTCCTCTGGCAGCACAGAAAGCATAGGTCTTGATAAATCTTCACCAATCTCTTCTCACTTTGTCATTATGAGGTACTGAGTGCAGAATGATGGGGGAAACTTGATTTATTTTTAGCATAAGATCCAACATAACAAAATGTGAAAGGGTCTGAAGACTTTCCGAATATATTGAATACAAACTCCCTCATCTATAGGCCACAGACTAGACCCCCATCTCTAAAACCCCAGTCCTTATCTATGCGGGCACTAATTTATACAGAACCCAAACCAGACGACCCATATACAAAAACACCTGAACAGACACCCTATCTATACAGACCCCAGAGCCGACCCATCTATACAACCCCAGTCCCCAGTGGCATAACTAGAAATGACTGGGCCTCACAGGAAATTTTTGAACAGTCTCTCCCACAGAAACTACTCACAACCCTCTCCTCCTGTACAACCCCCCCCTCCTGAGGCTAGTCAAAATCACTTTCTCAGACCAGGCTTGCAGCCACTCCATCCATTTCCTACAGTGTCACTGTATATAAGGTCATTGTATAATACTGTTTAGGGAGCCCTGAATGATTTCCATCACAAAAAAAACTTAGTTTGCCTCCATGAGAAATTAGATACAAACAAAGGTACAGTAAAAAAAGGAAAAGTAAAAAAGGGAAAAGTTGTGTGACAAATAAGATACGCTAACATCGTGGTCTGCTATGTACTGTAGGACGCAACTGCGATATCTGCTGTGTAGCCCACGTCTAAACATTGGAGCACTGCCACCATTAAAGGAAATCTGTTGAAACCTTTACAAGTCACAAGCCAAAGGATGATCATTTTTATGTATGTAGATGGCCCTTTAGACATGAACCAACATGTCGCCTGCTAACAGTATCACTATCCCACATGGAGGTGACAATATAATCAAGACAATTTACGCCGTATTACACAAATCTCGTGGTGGGTTAACACCTCTGTTACACATGACAAGCTCAAACTCTACAGACAGGTACAATCAACCATCTTCAGTCACAACGAAATTTACATTTGAAAGACACCCCTACCGCACCCTCAACATTGAGGAGCATCAAAGCCAGCCATGGACATAAGGATTCTCTGAGGAACGACTTAAACATGTCTAACACTTCCTCCCCTCCCCATAAGGATATACCTGGTGGGGCACATTGTCTTCCATACATTATCTTTAGGTAATTCATAATGCCAGGACATCATCTTCATCCTGCTGGGGCATTATTAATTCTAAGCCTCTACACCTGACCATCCAAGACTTCAGATGGTCAAGTCCCCTTAGTTTATTACAACAGTTATGAAATTAACCTAATATGTAGGAAGTTTGGACCCACTGCATATGTGAGTTCTCCAACTTCCAAGTATTGGCGAATCATATTTCCTTGAAACTAGTATGACCGTATATACAGCTGTTTGTAATTTAGTTCTTCCCATAGATACCAATATATGGCTGATAACTGGATGGTCTACATTGGAACAGCCTTTTGATGTGTCAGATAGCCACATCTCACATCTACATTTTTGATGTGGACATCACTGTGTTATTCAGATACTGCTTTGTACTAAGTGGTATAGGACCTCCCATGGTCATAAGGTGGTCCCTTAGTTCTAAGTGGTATAGGACTTCCTATGGTCATAAGGTGGTCCCTTAGTTCTAAGTGGTATAGGAATTCCCATGGTCTTAAGGTGGTCCCTTAGTTCTAAGCGGTATAGGACCTCCCATAGTCATAAGGTGGTCCCTTAGTTCTAAGTGGTATAGGACCTCCCATAGTCATAAGGTGGTCCCTTAGTTCTAAGTGGTATAGGACTTCCTATGGTCATAAGTTGGTCCCTTAGTTCTAAGTGGTATAGGACTTTCCATGGTCATAAGGTGATCCCTTAGTTCTAAGTGGTATAGGACTTCCTATGGTCATAAGGTGGTCCCTTAGTTCTAAGCGGTATAGGACTTGTTCATCGGGCAAACCAGGTCTTTCAGCATGCAGAAAGATCAGAATTTGTCAGCAGCAGATCGCGCTGTCTAATTATGATCTGCTGCTGGCAAACCATTGTACAGCATGTGGAGGTGCGATAGCATAGCGATTGTTCCTCCCCATTTTGCTGAGGAGATCGCTACCGTGAGGGAACACTTCCTGCGTGATTGGGGTGTCTAATGCAACCTTTACTGTGCATTTTCTCCATTATATTTTACATTTTCAACCACCTGTATCTTCATCACAAATCCGCAGAAAATCCGCCACACCTGACCATAGCCTCATGGAGCATGGGGATCATATATTGTTCTTGATTTAGGCCTCTTTCACACTAGCGGCAGCACGGATCCGGCAGGTGAAGGGTGCCGCCGGATCCGTGCTGCCGCAGGTACATGTGTGGGGCCAGAACCGCGCTCCGGCCCCACATATGTCACACATTACAGACACATACAGACATACAGTACAGACCAAAAGTTTGGACACACCTTCTCATTCAAAGAGTTTTCTGTATTTTCATGACTATGAAAATTGTAGATTCACACTGAAGGCATCAAAAGTATGAATTAACCCATGTGGAATTATATACTTAAAAAAAAAGTGTGAAACAACTGAAAATATGTCTTATATTCTAGGTTCTTCAAAGTAGCCACCTTTTGCTTTGATTACTGCTTTGCACACTCTTGTATTTCTCTTGATGAACTTCAAGAGGTAGTCACCTGAAATGGTTTTCACTTCACAGGTGTGCCCTGTCAGGTTTAATAAGTGGGATTTCTTGCCTTATAAATGGGGTTGGGACCATGAGTTGTGTTGGGCAGAAGTCAGGTGGATATACAGCTGTTAGTCCTACTGAATAGACTGTTAGAATTTGTATTATGGCAAGAAAAAAGCAGCTAAGTAAAGAAAAACGAGCAGCCATCATTACTTTAAGAAATGAAGGTCAGTCAGTCCGAAAAATTGGGAAAACTTTGAAAGTGTCCCCAAGTGCAGTCGCAAAAACCATCAAGCGCTACAAAGAAACTGGCTCACATGAGGACCGCCCCAGGAAAGTCACCTCTGCGGCGGAGGATAAGTTCATCCGAGTCACCAGCCTCAGAAATCGCAGGTTAACAGCAGCTCAGATTAGAGACCAGGTCAATGCCACACAGAGTTCTAGCAGCAGACACATCTCTACAACAACTGTTAAGAGGAGACTGTGTGCGGCAGGCTTTCATGGTAAAATAGCTGCTAGGAAACCACTGCTAAGGACAGGCAACAAGCAGAAGAGACTTGTTTGGGCTAAAGAACACAAGGAATGGACATTAGACCAGTGGAAATCTGTGCTTTGGTCTGATGAGTCCAAATTTGAGATCTTTGGTTCCAACCACTGTGTCTTTGTGCGACGCAGAAAAGGTGAACGGATGGACTCTACATGCCTGGTTCCCACCGTGAAGCATGGAGGAGGAGGTGTGATGGTGTGGGGGTGCTTTGCTGGTGACACTGTTGGGGATTTATTCAAAATTGAAGGCATACTGAACCAGCATGGCTACCACAGCATCTTGCAGCGGCATGCTATTCCATCCGGTTTGCGTTTAGTTGGACCATCATTGATTTATCAACAGGACAATGACCCCAAACACACCTCCAGGCTGTGTAAGGGCTATTTGACCAAGAAGGAGAGTGATGGGGTGCTACGCCAGATGACCTGGCCTCCACACTCACCAGACCTGAACCCAAGTATATAATTCCACATGTGTAAATTCATAGTTTTGATGCCTTCAGTCTGAATCTACAATTTTCATAGTCATGAAAATACAGAAAACTCTTTGAATGAGAAGGTGTGTCCAAACTTTTTGGTCTGTACTGTACATACTTACATGCTCCCGGCAGCTCCGCGCAGCACAGTACAGGAGGAGGGCGGCGCGCACATAGGACGATTCCCCACGAATCGTCCTATGTGCGCATCGTCCTGCTCCTCCTGCGCTGTGGAGACCTGCCGGGAGCATGTAAGTATGTATGTGTATTTGTATGTATATATGTCTGTGTATGTTTATGTCTATGTCTGTATGTGCAGGTGACGGATCAGTCATGAACTATATTGAAAGTCAATGGAGGACGGATCCGTTTACCATTGTGTCACACCAAACGGATCCGTCCTCATTGACTTTAATTGGGGGTCATGACGGATCCTTCTTGGTGCCGATGCCTGGACCGGAGAGAAAACCGCAGCATGTTGCGGTTTGCTCTCCGGTCTAAAGACGGAACAGAATGCTTTTAGAAGCGCTCCATTGTCTTCAGTTCAGTTTTGTCCCTATTGACAATGAATGGGGACAAAACTGAAGCGTTTTTTTCCGGTATTAAGCCCCTATGACGGAACTCAATACGGGAATTAAAAAACGCTAGTGTGAAAGTACCCTTAGGGCCTTCTGCTGAGTCCACCCCAGAGTCTTTTCTTATTTCCTGCAATGGAAAAAACCCAGGACATGAGTAAAGTGTTTTCACAGCCCACTACGGTTTCCTTCAGAGGATCTGTCACCTTTCCTAATATGCACATTATAGTAAAACCTTATTACCCCAAACAATTCTAGAACATTTCTTCTGAAATATTCTTTTATTCCTCCTAGAAATGTATGAATTAAAGGGTTATTCCAATCTCAGACAATGGGGGCATATCACTAGGATATGCCTTCATTATCTGATAAGTGTGGGTCCCAGCTCTGGGACCTGCATCTATCTCTAAAACGAAGCGGTGGCCAGCAGTGATGGATCCGGGCACCACTAATCGTTCCTATTGGCCCGCTGAAAATAGCCAAGTGGCACACTCGTTTATTTTCAGAACCCCCATAGAAATTAATAGGAGCACACCGAGCTTGTGCAGCCACCACTTCCATTCATTTCTATGGGGCCAACGAAATTAGTCGAGCCAGTGCTTGGCTATTTTCGATAGCCCCGTAGAAATGAATAGAGGGCGGCTGCGCATGCGCAGTACGCCCTCCTTCACTTTGCAGGCTGGACCCATCACTAGCAATATGCCCCCATTGTCTGAGATGGGAAACCCCTTGAAGGCTTCTTCACATCTGTGTTGGAAACTCTGGTTCGGGGCTTCCATCACAGAATTCATCAAAAATGGTGAAGAAAAAGTTTTGCATGCAGGACATTTTTCTCCACTAAAAAAACGATCCTCCGAACGGACCACCGCCACCGCTCCAATTCATTTCTATGGGGCTGACGGAAATAGCCAAGCCCATCTCTGTTCTCGGTGTATGCGATATGCCCCTATTGTCTGTGATGGGAAAACCCCTTTAAGGTTGTGCTATAGGATGATGGATATTATATAGGGGTGCTTTATAGGCTGATGGATATTATATCGGGGTTTTCTATATGATGGATATTATATAGGGGTGTTCTATATGATGGATATTATATAGGGATGTTCTGTAGGATTATATGCCTTTCTCGCTCACTAGAGGTAAGAAGCACACTGCGCAGGACCGCAGCCTGGCTGACAGGTGTGAACTGGGTGTGATGACAGGACGCGTTCAATGATGACCCCACGTGGGGCTGCGCTCACTTCAGACATCCTGGAAAGAAAAAAACAAGAGGGCGGGGACTCTCACTGCAGGGGAGAAAGTGTGCTGCTGGCCACGCCCCGGGCAGCCGCTGATTGGTGGAGCGGGAAGCAGTAATCTGCCTGTTACAGGGGAGCGCAGCAGAGACACGGCAGAGCAGGGAGCCAGCAGTAGACACTGACAGCAGCTCTTACCTGGACACTGCACTGCTGCCCGGCACCGCGAGTAGTCTTCCCCCACAGGCAGGCGGCAGGAGGTGCTATGCCCACTGAGGTCATGAGTGCGGTGAGGATGCAGCCCATCTCCCAGCTGCAGCACCACAGCCCGGTGCTGCCCATACGGCTGCTCACCCGGGGCCCGAATACCTGCGGCGGCAGATAGAGACTGGCACCCCTGCCCGCACCACCCTGAGCGCTGTGGAGAGGCTTGCAGCGGACAAGGCCAAGTACGTCAAGAGCCCCAAAGTGGCGGGTGCGGGGGGCAGCTCAGCTTCAGACAGCAGCAGCACCAGCAGCTCCGGGGGCAGCAGCAAGAGCCAACAGGAGGCAGATGGCACCCCCGGTAGTCACACCGGAGCCCCGGTCAGGCGAGGCAGCAGCAAGAGGCTTTTAAGGCCGGACTCGTTGGTCATCTACAGGCAGAAGAACAGAGGAGAGGCGACCGCCGAGGATGCCAGGGCCGGACTGGTGAGGAGGCTCTTCCTGGGCAGTGCCAAGGAGAAACCCATGGTGCCTATAGCACCCTCTGGCGGCGAGCATCGGAATGACAGGACCCCTATAAAAGGCAGGCCCGATCCCCGCTCCCGGTCCGGCCTGCACCGCTCCCAGTCGGACATCAGCTCCCGCTACTCCCGCTCCTTCTCTGACTTTGACACCTTCTTCAAGTACTGCGGCCTGGAGCCCGAGGTGGTGGAGGAACTGGGCAAGGACAGGTTCATGGCGGCCCCCGAGGACTCGCTGGACGTCACGGGTGGGCACCGGCTCCGCAGTGCCAGTGTGGCCACGTCTGACAGCGGCTTCAGCCGCAGGAGCGGAGGGGAGGGCAGCACTGGAGGACTGCAGGAGGACGAGCCCCTCAGCGGGCACCTCCCGGGCAGCAACAGCAACACATCCGTCATAGAGCGCAATGCCAGGATCATCAAGTGGCTGTACAGCTGCAAGAAGGCCAAGGAGACCCGGGGGGCATCCCCCGACCTGCCCTGAGCACGGACCATAGGGTGGCACTGCCCCAACATGGCTCTTTCAGTATTGTGCCTGCAGCATCAGGCTGCTGCCTGAGTGCCAAGGAAAAAGGGGGTGCTGGGAGGTGGGCACAGTGTTAGCTGCTGGACAGCGCCTGGCTTCACTTATCATTGAGGGCACGCTCCCTGTTGGGTGTCAGCCGCCCTGCACTGGAATCTTGCATTAGGACTTGTGAGATTGGAAGGTTTTTTTGCTGCTGTGGGATTGTCCTGGTGTTTTATGTATAGTGTATGTGCGCCCCGCTCTGCAAGTGCCCATCTGTGGGTAGGTACCTGGCAGCGGGCATCTCTACAGTGACTACTGTTGCTTTGTTTCTGCTTGAATGTATCATATAGTTCAGTGTGATGATGGCAGATGTAGCAGAGCTGGGCTGCGCTTCTGGATAACCCTGCAGTCCTGTGTGTTATGGTATGAGGGCATTAAGTGACAGGCTCAGCTCTGCTACATCTGTGTTACTGGTGCATGTTGTATCAGACGCTGACGACATGATGTTTTGTTACTAAAGGTAACGCTCCCTTTACGTGTAGTAGCGATGTCACAGTAACCTGGGGGCGTGACCCGCACTGTTCCCCCCTGAGACTACAGGCTGCTCTTTATGACAGGCCATCCTTTGTCTAGAGCAGGGGTCAGCAACCGCCGGCACTATGACTCCCAGCATGCATACTAGCTTGGCTGTTCTTGAAACCACCACAGATGTGAATGGAGCATGCTGGGAGTTGTAGTTCCACAACAGCTGGAGACTGCTCGAGGATTAGCAGGGTTCTGCATATGTACTATAGGGAGTGATGAGTAATAATGCTGTACTGTGGGATTGTTATCTGAGCAGTTTTCCTGGTATCATCCCTGGGCCTGTACGTCACATCTGACACCACGGGCAGAGTTCTCCTTTATTTATTCTGTCATTACATCGCTATAAACATGGACCATAACCGTCATTTATGTCAGTCTCCGTTTCATTGAAAGCACTGCCGTTTTTCCCTCATACTGTACAATTCCTTTAATCCAGCATAGTACAGAAATTGTGATATTGAGCAGTGAACTGGAGTGCCAGATATACTTCAGTGTCTGATAATCCAGAATATCTCCTAATCCGGCATTTACCACATCCTTGTTGTTGGTATAGGGCTGGGTTTAGATATTTAGAGGGTTAATTTGGTTTTTAAGCATTTTTGTTGTGCTTTTTGCACCATGTGAATAGACGCTTACTCTTCTACCATGGCAGGTGACGTTTCCTGGTATCTAGAGAAGATATCTTACTATGTAAGACACTCTCCAGCTGTGGTGAAACTACAACTCCCAGCATTCTCCATTCACTTGTATGGTAGTTTCAACAACATCTGAGCAAGTGTGCATGCTGGGAGTTGTAGTTTTACCACAGCCGAAGATGATTGATCCCTGCAGCTTTACAGTATAAAGCCTCATGTAGAGCAGCAACCAATCAGATCCCAGCTTTCATATTTCCAAGGCAGGTTGCAAGATAAAAGAGGTACTCTGGTTGCTATGGATAACTGGGCAACTTTTTATCTGCAGCTCCTCATGTAGAGCAGCAACCAATCAGATTTCAGCTCTCATATTTCCAAGGCAGGTTGCAAGATAAAAGAGGTGCTCTGATTGGTTGCTAAGGGCAACTGGCTCACTTTTTGTCTGCAGCTCCTTTTCATACTTGAGGCCTGTGTGTTTTTCTCCTCTGGGTCTTGTCTGCTGGTGACAGACAGGGCAGGAGTGTAAATTGGCCATACTTATCATACCTGGCTTTTTGCATGGAATGCAGATTTTAGCTAACAAGTTGCCTGCGGCTCCACCATTTGGCTCCCAGGCGGGGGTGTGCACTGTGCTGAGTGAATCAGCCTAGATAAACAGAAGTACTTACAGCTCACTTGTCACCTGCTTGTGTAGACGGCAGCCTGAGACAGTGGGGGAGATTTATCAAAACTGGTGTAAAGGAAAACTGGTTTAGTTGCCCATATCAACCAATCAGATTCCACCTTTCATGTTTCAGAGCTCCTTTGGAAAATGAAAGGTGGAATCTGATTGGTTGCTATTGGCAATGAAACCAGATTTCCTTTACACCAGTTTTGATAAATCTCCCCCAAATCGGTTTTCTGGGATAACCATTTGGATTATGACCCTAATAGTCATGGGTTTCCCACTCTTTTTCAGTAAATAGTCGACAAATGCTCTGTGGCTTTCCAAAATGACTGCAGTTCTGCAATGATTTTCCAAAAATTGGGTAATTCCAACAAGTGGAACCATCCTAATAACTAACCAGTTAACATCTGCCCAGGAGGGTCTGTTTTTCTTTCTGGAAATACAGCCACTCTTGTCAATGGGGTGCAACTGGCATTGCAGCTTAGCCTTAAAGGGGTTGTCCAATTACAACAACTTATTCTCCTTCCACAGGATGGGAAATATGTGTCTGATTGGTGGGGTTCTGACTGCTGGTGCCCCTGCTGATCACAAAAATGGGGACCCATTTGAATGGCGCTGTGGACATGCATTCGCGCTGCTGCCCTATTCAACCCCTAAGGGGCTGCCGGAGAGGGGCTTGTAGTTGGCTGTCTCCAGCAGTCCCATAGCGCGTCAGCGTGCATGCATGTCCACCACGCCATTCAGTGGAACGGCATGATTGGTGGGGTCCCCGGTGGTTTAACCCCCACCAATCCACACACATTCCCTATGGTTGTAATGGGACAATCCCTATAATCACTTTGATGGGGATGAGCTGCAGTATCAGACAGAGCTCATGGACAAGAGTGGTCACGTTTCTGAAAAAAAAAATTCCGTCCTGTTTTCTAATCCAGGACAACCCTTTTAAGTTTAAGGGCTTTAAGGCAAGTCCTGGTCGCCCTGTGAAACACAGTAAAATGGAAGCATAAGCAAGGTCACCAGTGATCTTCTTGCCCATAGGGAAACACTGAGATTGCGTCATGATGGTGGTAATACCTCAGTTTGTCTGTGACGATTATCTAATACAGGGGTCAACAACCCCCAGCACTCCAGCTGCTGTGAAACTACAACTCCCAGCAGGCACACTTACTCAGCTGTTCTTGCAACTTCCATAGAAGAAGATTCTGGGAGTTGTAGTTTCAGAACAGCTGGAGTGTCGGAGGATGTAATGTATATGGAGGTGTTCCAACCCCCTCAATGGCTGATTTGGAGGAGAGAAGGATGGGGCTGTCAGATTACAACATGCCTGATTTCAGGGGAGATGAGCCACCAGAGGTGTCCTATGTCGCACACATGTAGATACCCCAATAATAGCCCCAGTATTAATGGTCGGGGCCCAGTAATTACAGGGAATCGCTTCATGAATCCAGAATGGACTGAGTAATTGGTTAGTGGGCCTTTACGTGTCGTGGGCATTTATTAATACAAATGGAGCCCGTGGAGAAGCCTCAAAGCCGCCTAATTGATCTCGTCTTTAAATGCTAACGTCCCCTGCTCCCTGTGACCCGGGGCTACAGTGTCTGGTTCCCACCGCCCAAGGTGCTGTAAATTAGATTGCAAATGGCTGTAAGACCTGGACAAAGAGGAGAGCACTTTTGTTTTAACCCTTTATTGACCACTTGTCTACGACTCCTTTGTGGGGAGAACTATGCTGAGAATTGTAAGTTGTCGAGGAGCTGTCTGCCACGTGCACGGTGTCACAGACCTGAGCCTAATCGTAGGCGGCGTATGTACCTGCGCCATTGTATCTGCTTAGAGGGGTCAGTAGCGGGTGCTGTTTGGACCTGGAGAGGATGTAGCGGCGCCGGGGTGTTCATACCATGATGCACCCGCCATACATGTTATGCCAGCAGGAAGAAATTTTCCATATTTTACTGTAATAGAACATGTATGTGGCGATGATATAACTCAACCCTTTGCAATCATTTGCTTTCCCTTCGTCTCGTACCTGAGATCCCATTAAGGCCTCATGCACACAATCGTATTTTCGGTCCGCGTTTGATCCGCATTTTCTGCAGATTGCACGCAGACTCATTCATTTCTATGGGACCATGAAAAAATGTGGACAGTACACGGATGTGATATGTCTGTCCTGATGTGATATGTCTGTTTTGTAGATAAGAATAGGCATTTTAACAATAGGGCGGGATTCCGTTATTTTTCGGATCTGCTTACGGTCGTGTACATGTGGCCTTACAGTGGGGGTCACAGAGATATCTCAGCAGCCATAGTTGTCAGTGCTGCATCTAAACCTGGCTATACACATTAGACTAAGGCCTAATCCACACCACCGTATGTATTTTGCGGTCTGCAAAAACGGATTTGCAAAAAATACTGATGATGTCCATGTGCATTCCGTATTTTGGGTAACGGAACAGCTGGCCCCTAATAGAACAGGCCTATCCTTGTCCGTAATACGGACAATAATAGGGACATGTTCTATTTTTTGGCGGAATGGAAATACAGAAACGGAATGCACATGGAGTAACTTCCATTTTTATTGCGGACCCATTGAAATGAATACGGTCCGAAAAAAAACGGAATGGACACAGAAAGAAAATACGTTCATGTGCATGAGCCCTAATGGCTACTGAGCACGCTCATCTTGGCAGGCTCGGTTGACCAAATGTATGGAGGCCTCCCTGGCGGAGAGGAAACGGACAGTTGGATCTCATCTGCTGAACCTCTTGTTCTCTCTTCCTATTCGGAGCCCATACGCACATGACGGAGCCAGGTGTGCTGGTGTTATGGGGGTTTCGGAGGATTACATGCTATGGCCTACATCCCTACCAATCCCGTGTGCCCGGTCACACTAAATGTATGTACGTTTATATCATACGTGGTACTCTGCTTCCATAATGTGTAAAACTGCAGCATTCCAGACAGCAGATCCCACACATAGAACAATTCCTACATTTCTATACCAGGATATATATATAATATATATAATCCAGGTTAAACCTCATTGTGTGGGCCAGAGGACTGTTAATTTTGTATATTTGAAGAATATCGTCCCTTTGAACGCATGATACGTGGGGCTGACTGTTTTTATATGCAAACGATGTATGTAATACTCATACTTCATGGCTGACGTGACTTGTTCAATGCAGAATAGTTGTGCCGCTCTAGACCCTGCCAAAAGTCGCAGACTTGAAGATGTAGCAGAGCTGAATGTGTCAATTCACTCTTCAGTTCTTCCTCATTTTGCGCTATGAGAAGCCAGAGAAATCAGGAGACATGTGCCAAACTAGACCAGCTCAGCTCTGCTACATCTACGCCCCCCTCCCCGCTTGCCTCTATGTGAATAACCTGTGCTTGTAACTAGTGACACTGGAAAGTGGAATTTAAGCTATGTATATAGATGTCAGTTTCTGGAACGTTCCCCTCGCTGCTTTCAGATGATCTTTACTCCGGGGCAGTTGTATGTTACCCGCGCCATTATTGCGAGCAGTCAGAATCGACCAAAGTAACTCTGTGGCTTCAGTCGTAAAGTTCAATGTTCAGAATTTTCTCGTATTCCCTGCACAGAGGACAAGGTACCTTTATTTTTTTGTATATTTAAGAGACGCTTTGTGCAATGTGTGTTTTGTACATTATTTCGGTCCTGTAAATACGAGTGTACATAAGGATTGCCTTTCTATGTTATATATCTGTGTGCACATTGCTCAATGTCTAGAAGATACATCTATAATAAAATTATTATCTTACAGTATGTATGGGCTTTGACTTTTTTTCTCTCTTTCTATTAAAAAAGTTACCTTAAATATCTGACTAATAGGATAATTATATTATCTGTATGTTTTATGTGTGAAGAATGTGCCTGTCAAGCGGCAAGCACTAAGGCTCCTTTCACACTTGTGTTGTTGTTTCTCGGTATTGAGATCAGTCAGAGGATCTCAGTACCGGAAAAAAAAACACGTTTCCGTTTAGTCCTCATGCTTTCTGAATGGAAAGAGATCCGTTCAGGATGCATCCGGACATCTTCCGTTCCGGCAGCATTCCGTTTTGTGACCTGCTGCAAGCTGCTATTTTGTGACCAGTCATAAAAACGGATCCGGCACTGAAAACAATGGTTATGGATCCAGTTTTTTAGGAGCTTAAAAAAACGGATCCGTCACCCATTGACTTTCTAAAGGTTTATTCCCATCTTAGACAATGGGGGCATATCGCTAGGATGTGCCCCCACTGTCTTATATCCTATCTGTCTTATGTCCTATATCAAGAACGGAGCCCCCAAAGTGAAGGAGGGCACACCGCGCATGCGCAGCCGCTCTCCGTTCATTTCTATGGGGCCGCGGAAAATAGCCCGAGCAATGGTGGCCGCACATGCGCTGTGCGCTCCCATTCATTTCTATGGGAGTAGCGGGGGAGCTGCGCCTGGTGGTGGTCGGACCCCGGGAAACCTGGGATCCTCCAAGCACAGCGCTCCCCCCTCCATTATCAACATAGGTGCGGTTCTCAGCAGTCGGACCCGCACCTATCAGACAGTCACTAGGATATGCCCCCATTGTCTATCATGAGAATACCCCTTTAATGTATCCCTTCTTTCTGTTTTGATTTGACACAACGGAACGGATGCATCCTGACATGCAAAATTAAAACGGATCCGTTTAATTCCGGTATTGAGATCCTCTGCCAGATACCGGGATTAACAACGAAAGTGTGAAAGTAGCCTTACAGAAGTCTATGGGGCTCTACAGCACCTCTGTGATTTTATATTTGGCACTGGATCCATCTGATGCCGCATTCTCCTGAGAAGAATACCTCTCTTAGGGCTCATGCAACCAAACATATTTTTCGTCCGCGTTTTTTGCAGGTTGGGTGCAGACCCATTCACTTCAATGTGGCCTCAAAAGATGCAGACAGCACACCGTGTACTGTCCACATCCGCATGTCCATTCGGTGCCGTCAGCAAAATTCTAGAACATGTCCTATTATTGTCCACATTATGGACAAGGATAAGACTTTTCTGCAAAATGCACATGGCGCATCCGTATCCGTGTTTGTGCACAGTCATGTGCATGAGCCCTAATACACACGGTCTGTAGTATGGACTCTGTGTACTGCTGGAAGACACCATACATGTGGCCTAAAGGAAAGGTCTACTACTCTTTCCTAACTATTTCTTGCACTATGAAAATCTAGTCTTATCATGTAAAAGAGAATTTCCACCCAAAATGTATACATGGCCGTATAATTAGTAATGGCTGCATTTCCCGATGTCGCTTAAAGATGACTTGTTCCCTCTCCTGACATGTCTGTTTTAGTAATTACTTGCATTCCTCATATAATAACAATTCTGGAGCATCCATTCTTATTCCTGTATTATTCCTGCTAGAAGTTATGAATGAATTACTAACAGTCTGCAATGAAGGTCCAGCTGGGTGTTACCAATTGGGGGGGGGTGTTCCTGCACAAGTCTGACACTGGCAACACTATTGGATAATGTCAAGCTGTGCAAGGACATGCCCCCACCTAGTAACACCCAGATGGACCCTCATTCCAAACTGCTAACAATAACATTTAGCAGGAATAATAGAGGAATGGCACAACATAGAGCCATAAGAATAGATGTTCCAGAATTGTTATTACATGGGAAATGCAAGCAGTTACTAGGACATGTCAGGAGAGGTGAAAGGTCCTCTTCTTTAAAAAAAGCTTTCGCTGCAATCTTAGCTTGGATTTTCTAAAATATGGCCCAGTTTATGTTACGGATGGAAACCCTAAAATGAGTGGCCACCAAAATCAGTGTGCCTCCCCTTACATTGGTTCTTTTGGTCCACCCTATGGACTCTTCCCCAGGAACTTTTTCAAAAGCATATATGGGGGAGATGAAGTCCAGATCTGGGTCCCTGTACCCCCCCCCCCCCCCCCCACCAAGTAGGAAAAAACTGCAAAAACCTTGTACCTTCTTAAAAAGTTGCAATTAATAAACGCATGTAAATCCTGGTCAAACAGCAAGACATGAACACTTCTCACCCCACTTCTACAAAGGGATTAATAATTGTGTGGAGTAAGAAGTGCCATCAAAAAGGTGCAAATATAGTGATAAATTTGTGCCTTTTTGTCTTTTTTTTTTAACAACTCCTTACGATTTTCAAGTTCTAGCATGTTCTGTACATGAAAATTCTGGTGATCACCCATAGACTGCCAGCCTGTCCTGACCGGACATGTTACAGTAAACCAGGACCATGGTGAGGACACTCCACTAGAGCTCTGTTCACACTGTATCAGAACATCCAGTAAAGAAAATTAAAGTCAATGAGGAAAAAAATCAAATATTGTACTTGTCCTATCTACTGTGGATCTTGCATAGAAAACAATTTTTTCAGAATTTTTGGCTGTTTTTCACTTTCTACTGTTGACCTATGCTCAGGCAATCCTCATGTCGCATGCGACTTACATTAAAGTCAATGGAGCAAACGTCACGTGCAACTTGGACTTTTTGAGATGTTTTAGTCGCCTGTTGGCACTATGACAATCATCAGATCCAGTGTGGCGCAGCTTCCATGTCACAGTGTAGCCTCAGCTTTAATAACCTAAATGAGCCCTTAATTGTCCCATCACCTGTCAAATTACTAAAAAACATCTATTTATGGGCAAAAATATGTGACTTTTTTTTCCTTAGACTTTTTTTTATCTAATAGACTGTAATAACTTGCTATTAGCACAGACAGGGTTCCCGGTTGTGTCTGCACAATTTGCCGCTGGCATTCGGTGCCCATATTGCTTCCCATTTGTGACGCTTTTGTCTCGAGCACAAAACTGCGCATCCTTTGTACTTCAAAGTGTGCTGAGGAATTTACAGGAAAAACTGAGATTTTTCTATCTGGAGACACTGGGGAGGTCTGGACATACTTGCATTTGTTACACACACAACATGTCCTGTTTCTCTTCTGGAACCCAAGGGTTTTATGGGGGTCAAAGGTCATGATTGGGACGGACACATGACACTGTTCATATTGTTGCAAGGGATAGTAATAATTCTTTAAGGAATTGTTAGGTCTGTCAACTGAAAACCATGTGCCAGGGTCAATAGACACATGACAAGCAATATGCAAGCATCAGACTACAATAAGAGAGAACGTCTCCTCCATCTTCCCACTGCTTGAAACATCTTCCACTTACTGTAATACAACAGAGATGTAGCTGGAAGATCCTGGGGCCCAATGTAAAATCTGGAACAGGCCCCAAGCCATTTATAATATTGGTGTCTGCCTTTGTGGCATAGGATCCCTCTGAGGAACCAGGGCCTGGGTTCATCTACTACTTCCTACCTTCTATAGTGTCTCCTCTGACTAGCATGCCTAACGGGTTGTCCAAGATTTTGATATTGATAAACTTTCCTCGGAATAGGTAATCAGTATTAAATCAGCGGGGTCTGACTCTTGGTACCCTTGCCTATCAGCAGTTTGAAGAGGCTGTGGAGCTCTGGTCAACGCCAAGGCCTGGACCTAGGCCAGAGATGTCACTTTCATTGGTCACGTGGTGTAGGTGCAGCTCAGTCCCAATCAAGTGAAGTAAGCTGCAAGGAGGCCAGGATCAGCAGGGGTCCAAGTTGTCGGACCACTGCTGATCTCATATTGAGGATAGGTCATCCATATTATAATCTCGGAAAACCCCTTTAAGGAAATGTCATTTGAGTTTTTCTCATTATCATCTCATTTACTTGATTTCCATTTTTCTACATATCCTCTGCTTTATGGAGCCTGACTTGTTTTAGTAAGTCATTTTCCAAGGATTGTAGCCATATTCTGAAGAGGTTCTGAGATGTCTTGTTAAAAGCAAGTATGGTCACCTTAAATTTGTAGTCTCCGTGCCATTGACAGCAATGTTTCTTAACACTCTTTCTAAATTCTTGTTTAATTTAGAAAAAAAACATTTTAGTATCTTGTTTTGGTGCTTTCTAAGTAAATTGGTTGGGAGGGGGAGAGTTCTGTTCATGAATGGAGATACAACGAGCATCTCTCACTCTGGAGGACCTGGCCTGTCCTACATTACACAAACAACTCATTGATTTGAATGGACACTGTGTACTGCTTCTTTTCTCCTGTGTTGACGCTGCAAGAGAAATTGTACACCTACTGCCACACAGGCAGGAGCTGTGTTAGAGAAAGGAGAACTGCATCATGGGTTTGGTTGGATACAGCAACAGGAAGTGCTACATACAGGAAGTAAACAAACCAGTGATGGGTTTACATGGGTCAAAAGAGTCTAAACTGAACAAAAAAACTACATGATCACATCTGTTAAAAACCATAGTAAACCCAGAAAGACCCCTTTATAGTATTGTCGTCTGTTTCCAGACAATCTAATTTGCTTGGGGAGCATGATGATGTCAGGGGGGAGATGGATCGTGCACACTGAATTTTAACACCCGATGCTTTTGTTCTTCTGGGAGATAACCCGCCAACCCGCTTGTTAGCGATTTTCTGCTTTCTCTCTGTTGAAAACACAATCGGTTGAAGCTAGCATGCAGGTGTATAGTAGAGTTAGGAGATATGCAGCAAGCCCCTAAAGAGCCAGTGCAGAGGATAGGAATGGTAGTGGCCCTGATTAGATGTGTCATGGTGTACTCCCTCAGGACGTTGCTCCCTCGGGATTAGTGCAGTGGAAAGGTGTTTTGGAAAAATCAGGCCAGAAGTAAATGTATAAAAGTCTCTCTTTACTCATTGCAAAAGATAACTTCTAGTACATCCAGCAGTAGTTGGTGGCTAGGTATGAGGTATGGTGGCTGGATAAGTGGCAATTAATGCACCTCAGATAGGCCATCTTGCTGATAACTCAATCTTGCACTTCTGGCCAACAGCTGGAAGCTGGCACTTGGTTTAGGTGTCTACAGTGTAATGGAGGCTTTGGAGTTGGTCTGGCCTGGATGTTATTTAGGTGATGGACGTCTGAACTGTATTCCCTCACCTGCAGCAGGGTCTGTAAAGGTGTTGCTTGCGGGTCACTCTGCTGTCTGTATCATGCTGTAGGTTTTAAGTTATCTTGGTGTTCTTGCAGTCTCTCTGGAGTAGTGGTCTCACAGGAGAATGGAATTTCTTGATGGTCCTTAAGACCCTATGGGTAGGAGCTCAAGCATGTCGCGCCTTCCTCCATGCTTTGTCTATAAAACTCCCCCTCCTGGCAGGAAACAGGAACAGCCCACTTCTACCAAGAGGGGAGGAAAAGGGTGGTTAACCCTCTCCCTGCCAATCATACCTCTGCATACTGGGATACCCCCAGGTCTGGGGTACTGCAGACATAGCTGTCAGCCGAATGAGTGTTCAACCAACAACTTCACCTTAACCTGAAGAGTCAACCTATGCAAAATTTTTACCTACCGAAGTTTTCTGTTTGTTTAAGCAAATAAAATCCAGTCTCATAAACCTTGTCAAATGTCATTAACCCGTAATTGAAACGCGTTAAATTCTCATTTGTCCACCATACAAGTTTTCCTTCTTCCCCATCTGTTGGTTTTCCAGGTAAAGAAACGATAAAATGATAAAAGGCACAAAGGACAATTACAGTAATTCAGCCATTTCCATGGCATGTATGTTATGACAGTAGGATTTACAGAGGGTCTAAGTACACTAATAGACTAAAAGGCTTCCTCAATAAATGATGTGTAATGACATACCATGTCAGCCTGGCAAACAGCAGAATAAGTTCTTTAGAAATCTTACGGTGGAAACTTGGCAGAGAATCTGCAGATTGTTGACTTTCGTTTTTTAATCCAACCCTACTGTGTTTTATACTCACAGACGGTTAGACATCTGGTGCCATGTATCACCCAGCCAAGGCACTACTACATACCTCCCAACTTCTGAAAAGGCCAAACAGGAACACTATATTTTCACATTTTTTTACACTAAGGCTATTCTTCCATCCGTGTTTTTGCTGAACCCATCAGGGGATCAACAAAAACTAATCTATCCAATAATACAACCAGCTGCATCCAGACAGACGCAGAACTAAAACCATTGTAAGTTCATGGGTGCCGGATCTGTTTTTTTTTTCATGTCCAAAAAAACCGATCCGGCATGAAACACAATGTAAGTCAATGGTGCCGGATCCGTTTTTCGAATACGAAAAAAAAAACATATCCGGCACCCATTGACTTACAAAGGTCTGTCTTGATCAGTATGCCATGACGCACACAAAAACAGTGCTTGCCGTGGTTTTCTGTCAGGCATGGGAACGCAACCAAACGGAACAAAATACATTCTGGAGCACTCCATTCCATTCCGTTCAGTTTTGTGCCCATTCACAATAAATGGGGACAAAACTGAAGCGTTCCTATGACGGATCTCAATACCGGAAAGGAAAACGCAGATGTGAAAGAAAGCGTAAGCCATGCCTCTAACTCCACCAAAAGACTAGTTATGCCCCCTTGGTGCCTCACACAGTAGTTACTGTACTCGCCATTACTGCTTCCACTCATCAGAATAGAATGCCCCTTACAAAACTGAAGCCTGTACTGAATAAAAAAAATAATAATAATACTCACCTAGCCCTGTTCCTCCTGTGATTGGAGCTCATCGCACCTGCAGAGCATGCAGGGTAGGGAATAATCATAATTTCCTGGCCTGTGTACTCTACAGGGTGGGCCATTTATATGGATACACCTAAATAAAATGGGAATGGTTGGTGATATTAACTTCCTGTTTGTGGCACATTAGTATATGGGAGGGGGAAAACTTTTCAAGATGGGTGGTGATCATGGCGGCCATTTTGAGTTATGATTCTGACCACTTATTAAATGTGTTCAAAGTGCTGCCCATTGTGTTGGATTGTCAATGCAACCCTCTCCTCCCACTCTTCACACACTGATAGCAACACCGCAGGAGAAATGCTAGCATAATTGAGACAGGCACCTATATCAACATTTCGGGGTAGCATGAGTGTGTAAGCAGTGATCTACTGCCCAGAAACCATGATTCTCTGCGGGAATGATTGATAACAGTAGCGATCACTTGTCTGCATAGAGAAAAGTTGATCGCTACGTCTAAATGCAGCTCTCACCTCCGCTGATGAGCAGGCAATTATCAGGAACAAAAAACGGCTAAAGGCCTCATGCAGACGAACGTATTTTCTTTTGGTGTCCGTTCCGTTTTTTTGCGGATCGTATACGGAACCATTCATTTCAATGGGTCCGCAAAAAAAACGGAAGTTATTCAGTGTGCATCCCGTTTCCATATGTCCGTATTTCAATTCCGCAAAAAAATAGAACATGTCCTATTATTGTCCGCATTACGGACAAGGATAGGACTGTTCTATTAGGGGCCAGCTTTTCCCTTCCACTAAATACTGAATGCACACGGACGTTATCCGTATTTTTTGCGGATCTGTTTTTGCGGACCACAAAATACATATGGTTGTGTGCATGAGGCCTAATGCTGAAAAAAGCTATGGCAAAATAGTGAAATTTACAGTATGAGGAATGTACTCCAATCAGTGGCACTCTCTAGGGTCCATTCACACGCTAGTATTTTGTAATCCGTTCTGCAAATTTGCGGAACGGAATGCGGACTCATTCATTTCAATGGCTCCGCAAAAAATGCAGACAGCACTCAGTGTGCTTTCCGCATCCGCTGTTCTGTAATGCGGATCCGCATAAAAAAATAGAGCTTGTCCTACTATTGTCCGCAAAATGCGGTCCGTGGTCCTATTGTAGTCAATGGGTCGGCAAAAATGTGGATGACATGTGGAATGCATCAATATGCCATCCGCATGTCATCCGCAATTGCGGATCTGTTTCCAGGAACTATATATTCATATATTCCTCCTTCCGTTCTTTTTGCGGAAAAACGGAACGGATGTGGATGTGCAATTGGTAAAAACGGAAGTTTTTTGTGGAAACACGGATCCGCAAAAAAATGTAACGAAAATCTGGAAAAGAAAAATACTGACGTATGAATGGACCCTTACACTGCTGCAAACCCAATGCTTGGGAAAAAAAATCGTATGATGACTTGTACAACATCAACACTTTGTAAGCATGAATCACAGAGTGTGGAGTGAGGCTGCCGTGCAGTGCTGTGATTCATACCAGTGTACCTTACAGTTTATGAAATATTCAATGCCCAGAACGGCTGACTCATGAAGGTGTGAGCGGCGCTGAACACAACCGTAATCCTCAGATTGCAGCAACAACACCGTGCTCGGCACTGGATTACAAAAGTGTGGAAATCCTGATATTTTTTGTGAATAATCCACCACAGGAAGCGGAATGTGAATATCCTGTGAGAATCATGTTTTTACTGAGATGTCATAACGTAGGTGGTGAGCTGACACCGGTGACGTGAATGTCGTAAGATGTAGTCTGAAAATATTACACATGTCTGAAAGAGAAAGGGAACGCAGGCACTGCAGACTTTCAGGGACTCTGCCCGGTACCAGTGTCCCGGGTCATGTTCTCTATTATTGTATTTTTTTGTCCTAAATGGATAGGATTACTATCATGGTGGATCAGTGGTTAGCACTGGTGGGTGCATGGCTGGCTCCAGGTTTATGTGGGCCCTTGGGCGATAAAGTCTCAGTGGGCCCCCTTTGTGGCATTTTACACAACACATGCGGCAATGAAACTGTTTGTATTATAGATGTTGCCGAATACAATAGACAGAGCATGTGCACCAGTACAAAAAATACCCCTTTATAATGTGTGTCAGTACACGTCAGATCCTCAGACACCCATGTCAAACCTCACATGAAACCCCCATCAGACCTTCATGTTAGACCCCCCATATCAGACCTCCGATCAGACCCCCTTTAGACCTCAGATCAGGACTCCGTATGAGATGGGGCACCCTTATCAGACCTCCATGTCAGACCCCCATTAGACCTCCATGTCAGACCCCCATATCAGACCTCAGATCAGAACCCAGTTTCAGACCTCAGATCAGATCCCCATTAGACCTGCATTTCAGACCCCTTCCCCCCCCAATATCAGACCTCAGATCAGACTCCCTTTAGACCTCCATGTGAGACATCAGATCAGGACTCTGTATGAGATGGGGCCCCCATATCAGACCTCAGATCAGACCCCCATTAGACCTCCATGTCAGAAACCCCAAGTATCAAACCTTAGATCAGACTTTAAAATAAATAAATTAACTCACCTCTCCTGCTCCGCTGCCACTCTTACAATCCTCTCCTGCAGTCGCACTCCCTATGTCCTGATGCTGTACGCAGTAAGGACAGTGCAGTGCGGGCCCGGAGAAGACCAGGGAGGAGGGGTGAGTACAGAATGCACAGTGGTCACTCCCCTGCCTCACTAGTATTCGTACTGCATTTTAGAAAGTGAAAAATATAGAACCACTGGCAAGGGGGCCACACTGCTATCCCTGCACTTTGAGTCCCTGTGAGAAAAGTGCATTACAATTACGCAGTTTTAGTAAATAATTGCATTTCCTGTAGAATATTAATTCTGGAGAACTTTTCACTGTATCATTCCTCTGTTATTCCTCCTGGAAATGTATGAATAAATTGATAACTGAGTGCTACCATTCCCTTTGTCAATAGGTATGTTCTTACACTGCATTCTTTTAAGCATTATCAACAACACCTGTTATCTGTTTTAGAGAATTTCACAGCGTTATTCTTGACCCCCAAAACACCATTTTAATTGCACAAGCAATTCTACTAGTGGTAGACATTCTCATATTTTCTGTAGACATTCTACTAATATCTAAACAACAAAAAATGAAACGGTGTGTGTAAAACCAACCTCACTGTAAATACAGACCAGGATTTTGATATTGATGGCCTATCCTCAGGATAGACTATCAATATCAGATTGGAGGGAGTCTGACACCTGTATCCCCTACTGCTTACCTCCCAACCGTCCCAGATCCAGCAGGACAGTCCCATATTTCAGCTGAGGTGTGTCCAAATTTCAAATGTATCTGCATTCTGATGACACAGATACAGTTGAATACAATGATGAGATAGGAGAAGCTCCCTACTCCACCATTTCCTGGCCGGTGCCTTTCCCAGCAGGAAGTGCGATCATCCCCCGGCCTGTGCGCTTTCCTGCCCAGCTCAGCACACGCAAAGAAGTCACTGCATCGTGCCTGCTGCTGGGGAGAGCAGGATAAGCTCCAGTCACCAGGGGAACTGGCTAGGTGAGGGGGCAATGTTACTGTAAGGCGATAGCAGTACTATGAGGGGGGTATAACTACTGTTTGAAGACTCTGAGGGGTTGGAACTTCTGTGTGGTGGCACAAAGAGGACACAACTATAGTTTGAGGGCACTAAGATAGAATTCTACTGTGAAGGGGGCACTATCAGTGCGTTCTTACCCTGAGGGGCCACTAAGGGGGCATAACTACTGTGAAGGGGGCACCAGGGGAATATCAGTACTGTAAAGGGGGCAGAGGTAGAAGCATGGCTTAGAGTAAAAAGATTATGCCCCACTATTGTCCCTCCGTGGGCATTTCAAAAGTTGGGAGGAATGCCTACTGTCAGTGACAAACCTCCATCCATTGTGTAATGGCCAGAGCTGGTAACTGCAGTGCTGCACCCATTCTACATAAAAATGCTGACAACCCCATTAAAGGGGGCTTTAAACCTACATTGAATAATCATACAAATATTTAGTAGGATGGACTATTTAAAATACAAAAAGTAAATTCATTGACCATTTTAGTGCTTAAGGAGGCTCTGTCACCAGGATTGGTAGGGGTGAACTAGCTGAGTAAAACAATACTTGTATTGTCTTTCTAGGTGTCGGTGTTGTGGATAAATGAAGACTTTTATTTGTATGCAACTGAGCCATTGACCTCATTACACATGGAAGTGGAGGCACTGTCGGCCGAGGAAGATAACCTGCTATATCAATAGGGAACCCAGTGTTATTTTACTACTGCTGGAAATTATATCATCTGTTAGCCTCGCAGAAGCGTGTTTGGCGCATGCGCTGTACAGGCATTCAATTTCTGTGCAGCACATGCTCCGAATGTAGTCCGGCGAGACTTTAGGGCCAGGCTTAAAGATGAGCTGTCCCCTCTCCTGACATGCCAGTTTTAATAGCTTCATGGAGTCCCCATGTAATAATAATTCTGGAACATCTATTCTTATGTCTCTATGCTGTGCCATTCCTTTATTATTTCTACTAGAAGTTATGAATGAATTGCTAGCAGTCTGCAGTAAGGGTACAGAGGGGTGGTAACCAGTTGGGGTGTGTTCCAGCACCGTCTTACTCTATCCAATCAGTGCTGCCATTTTCACACTGTAAGTACACACCCCCAACTGGTTACCACCCCTCTGTACCCTTACTGCAGACTGCTAGCAATTCATTCATAACTTCTAGTAGAAATAATAAAGGAATGGCACAGCATACAGACATAAGAATAGATGTTCCAGAATTGTTATTACATGGGGAACGCATGAAGCTATTAAATCAGACATGTCAGGAGTGGTGAAAGGTCCGCTTTAAATATGTTTTCACTGCCTAGCCTATTTCTTAGTCTCCTTTCACATCTGCATTTTCCTTTCCGGTTTTGAGATCCGTCATAGGATTTCAAAACTGGAGGAAAGTGCTTCAGTTTTGTCCCCATTCATTGTCAATGGGAACAAAACTGAACGGAACGGGGTGCACCAGAATGCATTTCGTTCCGTTTTGTTGCGTTCTCATGCTGGACAGAAAACCACTGCAAGAAGCGTCTTTGCATCCTTCATGGGATACTGATCAAGAGATCGGACACACATAAACAGATCCGGCGCCCATTGACTTACAATGATTTTAGTGCCGGATCCGTCTTGTTCGTTTTGAGTTAATACAACCGGATCCGTTGTGGATGCAGAAAGTTGTATTATTGACCGGATGCGTTTTTGCAGATCCCCTGAGGGATCCAGCGAAAACGCAGATGTGAAAGTAGCCTTATAGCTTGTCCTTCTTAGTATTGCAATTTAAATGTTGAGCATATATATATCAGGGGCGGATTGGCCATAGACCTTACAGGGAAATTTCCCGGTCGACCGATGCCCAGGGGGCCACCTGAACCCTCCTCACATCCGGCCAGTGGAAGTTTTGGGGGATGTATTGTGTTTCTGCTGGCAGTATGTTGTCATGGACTGTGGTATTTGGGTCTGTTGGGGTTATATAATGTGCCACAATATGGTATTGCTGGCCCTGCCTTCCATGAATTTGGACCCAACTACAAAATGGGGCCACTTTTAGTATTTTTTCCAGGGCCACTTTAAGTTCTCAGTCCGTCCCTGATGTATATACAGGGGTGCACCACCAATGGGGCCAGGTGAGGCGATCGCCTCAGACAGCACCAGGTAGGGGTAAGAGGGGGGCAGTGGAAGGACCATAGGTAATGAGCGCTTTCATTGTGGTAACAGGATAAGTTTAAGAAAAGGCCATGTGCACCCATATATATATATATATATATACATATCTGTTGAAATGAAATGTACAGTCCTACTGTTAGGCTTAGAGGCCAGTGTGAAAACTGCAGAATTTTATGATTTTTTAAAATATAGTGACATGGTAAATGAAAAATCACCAACGTTACCAAAAATTTGTTTAACATAAAAACGTTATTTAAACAACAGGTTATTTATCGCAGGGCTGATATCGCTGCCACTTCCCGTGTGGTCTGCGGGTGTGTGTCATACCACACATAATTATTGGTATTAGGAGGAAGCAATGTTCCTAGAACAGGATTATTGACCATCATTACCTCCTAAATGACTCATTTCTTTTTTTACATAGATGAACTTTTCTTGCCAAGTTCATCTATTGTGCAGCCAACCTCTATTATCCATTAAAACTGGATGTATCTGATTACACATAATTACTTCTACTTCTCTCCGCATCTCAGCATGACACACACGCTGATTGTAGGTGGTCAGATACAAGGTGGAAGGTGCAGGATCTCACATTCCCAGTTTGGAGGGTACATTTCCAGGGAACACATATAGGACGTGCACGTTCAATTTGGACAATCCCTTTTGTGTTCAGATATTTCTCTGATAATAAGAGCACGCCCCCTGGGACTGGTAGCCGGGTCCTCCTGAGTGACTCCAACCCCAGAAGGAACTATATGTGAGACACAGGGGCGTAGCAATAGGGGAAGCAGGGGAAGCAGCTGCTTTGGGGCCCAGACCCACAAGGGGCCCCCTCAGGAGGGAGACTAAAAGATTTTATTGTCAGGCCCCCCTCAACAGTATTATACAATGACATTATATACAGTGACACTATAGAAAGCGGATGGAGCGGCTGTCAGGCCTTGTCTGGGAGAGCTCAATCTTGACTAGCCACAAGAGTGAGGGTTGCATGTGAGTTCGGGGTTGCGAGGAAGTTTCTGGGGGGGCCCCATTCAAAAATTTGCTGTGGGGCCCAGTTAGTTGTAGTTACGCCACTGGTGAGACATGCTTCAATCCATTTGGTTGGTATCCATATACTTTTCATGTATCCACGTGCTGCCATTTATTATATCCTGGATGGGTATTTTTATGGTGAATTTTTTTTTAAGGAGAAGACACTGCGGCCAAATGCTATATGTGCGGGTCAAAAACACAGAACAGGCTACATTCACACGAACGTATTTTGTTTCCACGTCAGTTCCATTTTTTTTTTGGATTAGATGAGGACCCATTAATTTCGATGGGTCCGCAAAATTGCAGACAGCACACCATGTGCCGTCCGGATACGTATGTCCATTCCGTAGTCCCGCAAAAAAATATAGAGCATGTCCTATTCTTGTCCGTTTGGGGACAAGGAAGTCATTGTTACAATAGAGCCGCAAAAAAAAACGGATGCAACACGGACGTCATCCACATTTTTTGCGGATCCGCATTTTTCTGATTGAAGTGTCCCCTTAAATGCAAACTAATAGACAATAGCAGGCTTCTTTTAAAATGCCCGTGCCACACGCCTGCCTCTAAGTGAATTGGTTTGAAAATAGACAGAATACGGCCACATTGGGGATAGCTATTAGATCGGTTGGATCCTACTGCTGGGAACCGCACCAGTCACAAGAAAGAGGACCCTGTATCCTGTGGAGCCCATTGAAATGAATGGAGTGGCAGATCAAACATGTCCACTGCCAATCCATTAATCTCTGTTACAGTTCCAGCACTCAACTATTTTCATAACTTCCATAGAGATGAATGGAGCTGCCATGCGCATATTCGACCTGATGCTCTGTTAATTCCGGGGGCACTGTTTTAGGGATCGGTGGGGTTAAGGTACATGAGGGTGTCAGCTTAACACAACTAGTTTAGTTAACACGTGCGTTAACTCTACTACATCTGTAGGACGCCCAGTGTCTAATAGTTATCCCTGTGGATAGGGGATAACTTGCTACAACTAGAATACACCCTTAGGGCAGATAGCCTACCTTAGGTACAAGTATAGGGCCCTCAAGCACATAAGAACTTCATCCAGAGGTGATGTATTAACAAGGTCTGCCTTGATGTTCATCTTGATGTGTCTTGCCAGTTTAATAAATTCAGGAGAGGCCTTCTCCATTCAGCCACCAGGGGAGATACACTATGTTCTATATACTGGCTCCTGCTCTTCATTACCAGCTACATAGCTATTATCATTTATAGCCCTCTGGTTCTCTACAGATGCTAAATATATTTGGGTGGTCACTTCAGCCTTATCTCCAGTAATTAACTATTTATATGTAAAGTACCTGCATGCTGAGATCTGCCTGACAGCCCCATGTTTTCTTTTCTCCAGTCTCACTACAGCTTATCAGTGCAGAGCAGTGATAATGTGAGTGGAGAGAGCTCCACAAGTGATACTTACCAAGCACTCAGCTAATGCAAACAACCCTACACTGATACCCTCAACTATAGAAGGTCCAGAGCTCCTCTGTATATGAAATAAAAAAAAATCCTTATTCCATAGTCTTAAAAATGTTGTCAGTACAGTACATGGGGCTGACGCGTTTCAGAGTGCTGGATCTTCTATTGTTCAGGGTACTGGCTGTGCAGTATGGCCGATGGAGTCAATATCCCATTGGGTGAGCTGTTCCTTTTTTCTTCAACAGTTTGAACTATACACTGGTATAGGTAAAACTTCTTTGCTAAATTTCGAATTAAAGTTGTCAGAAACGGCTGACCAGAGTGTGAAAAAGTAGCGCAAATTGTTCACGATGACTGATGGAAGACTTCTGTAAATTTGATCGGCCAGGTTAGATAATAACGGCCATTGTTGGAGAAAACTACAGGGCATGATCAGACGAATTCAGTCGATCCATTGCCATTGTGGTCAAGGACCAGGGATTGAATTTTTTTAAACTCACTTTCTGGTCAGCCAGTTTATTCTGGCATGTTGCTGTCAATCTCATAGATGATTGATTTTACAAATAGTGGCTCCTGATAACTGGCCTGTGTAAAGTTATGTGCATGAGCCCTAAGGCCGCTCTGTTCACAGCACTAACTATCCTGATGCATGCAGCTGTTGTATATGGCAGCAATTGACTCCCCTTTTTTATGGGATCACCCTGTAGTCAGCAGCATAGTCAGCTAAGGCCACTTTCACACTAGCGTCTCTATATTCCGGTATTGAGATCCGTCATAGGGTCTCAATACCGAAAAAAAAGGCTTCCGTTTTTTTTTCCCCATACATTGTCAATGGGGACAAAACGTATCTGAACAGAACGGAGTGCTCCAAAAAGAATTCCGTTCCGTTTGGTTGCGTTCTCATACCGGAGAGCAAACCGCATGCTGTGGTTTTCTTTCCCTCATGGGATGCGGAGCAAGACGATCCGGCCCACAATGCAAGTCAATGGGAATTGAACCGTTTAACTGACAATATCTGACACAATAGGAAACGGATCCGTCCCCCATTGACTTTCAATGGAGTTCATGACGGACCCGTCTTGGCTATGTTAAAGATAATACAATCGGATCCATTAATGCAGATGGTTGTATTATCAGTAATGGAAGCGTTTTTGCTGAAGCCTGCCGGATCCAGCAAAAACGCTAGTGTGAAAGTACCCTAAGCATTAAATACAGTGATACATACCAACCAACCATACTAACACATCAAAGGACACTCCTTTACTTCAGACCACTGATAGTCCATGGCTATGTTGGGCCTATATCTCAGTAGATCCTAGTGATATAAACATAGCCTAAAGTCCCATTAATGCATGCACATTCTCCATAAGAACAATAGCGGGTATGCAGATTTGTATGTGAATGGCTACAACTTACACACGTCCAAGCGTCTATATATGTATCATACATGCTTAGGTTGTTAAAGGGGTTATCCACAATTAGAAAAAGAGTCTGCTCTTTCTATTAACATGTCTGTCCTTAGGCCGTGTCTGGTATTTCAGTCCAGTGTCATTCACTTGAAAAGAGCTGCAATACCAGACACGGCCCGTGGACATGACGGGGGCTCTGAATAAAGGCAGATCCATGGATAACCCCTTTAAGCTGACTTCATCATTCACACGGGTGAATAGTTAGGGATGATTGACTCTAAGTGGTTGATTGTTGGCACATGTAAATGGACCTTAGCTCTAAGCCTGTAAATTTTATTATCCTCTGCCGAATAGTGATTTTCTGATACCAGGTCCCTTTTTGTTATCCAAGGGCCTGATATCAGATAATGACTATTCAACAAATGATAATGAAAGCTATCAGCCCACAGGCTATATACCTCAGCTACTGGTCAGCAGGACACAGAGGGTAATCTTATAGAGATCACGGCAACCTCCATAGGAGCCATTATCTGATGCTTAGCTTCAGAGACTGTTTCCACAGAGCGTTTTAGATGCCAGAATGAGAAATAGACAATCACAGTGAAAGAATTCAATTGAAGTGGTTTAAGGGCCCTTTACACGGGCAGAGAATCCGCCAGATAATTACTAATGAGCGTTCACAGGAGGGCTTGTTAGCGATTATATGGCGGTGTAAATGTGACGCTGATTTCCCGATGAACGAGCGAAACACTCGTTCATTGGGTAATAGATCATTCATGCGGACACAAAAATCATCGTTTGCCGGCAGCAGATCATGCTGGGTGAACAGCCTCTGCTGCCGGAAAACAATGAGTCTGTATGGGGACAAGCGATGGCATTATCGATTGCTCCTCCACATACTGAAGAGGAGATGTCTCCTCTGCTGACAAGCAGGTGGTTTCCGGGAAGGAACACTTCTTTCCCAACATTCGCCTGCTGTATTGTCCCATGTAAAGAGACCTTTAGTTACAGTTCTTACTGTTCCTCAGGGTTCAGTCCTAAGTCCTTTACTCTTCCCCCATCTGACAGACTGTCAGTATATTTGGCTTTCAGTACCATCTCAATGCTGCCGACACCCAACTCTACACTTCATCCCCTAAACGTCACCCCTGCTTTACTCCAAAACACCAGTAATTGTCTGGTAGCTGTCCCTTACATCATGTCCTCTCTGTATCTAAAACTGAACCTCTTTAAAACTGAACTTCTTGTCTTTCCCCATCCACTAACCCACCTAAACTTGAGATTTTAGCAGCACTATCATAACTCCTGGGCAGCACACCCTCCATCTTGGGGGTCATGTTTGATTCAGATCTTTTCATATCCAGAATCCGCCCTTTTCTTACGGTGGAAATGGCCAAAACTCTTGTTGTTTTGATTCATTCTCGTCTTGACTACTGTAATTCATTAATAATTGGTCTTCCTCTCAATAAACTCTCCCCCTCTTCAGTCTGTCCTAAATGCTGTAGCCAGGCTCATCTTTCTCTCCACCCGCTGCCTCTAGCCTGTGCCAGTCACTTCACTGGTTACCCATCCACCATAGAATACAGTTCAAACTTCTCCTCCTCATCCACAAAGCTCTCCACAGTTCTGCACCTCCTTACATCTCCCTTATTTCTATCTACCACCCTACTCGCGCTCTCCGTTCTGCCAGCAATCTAAGATTAACATCCTCCATAATTCATACCTCTCATTCCCGTCTTCAAGACTGTTCTCGAACTGCACTTACTCTCTGGAATGCTCTGCCCCGGAATAACAGGTCAATTCCCAACTTCCCTACCTTCAAACATGCCTTAAAAACACATTCTTTCAGGCAGGCTTATCATGCTTCCGAAACTCACTCTTCCCCTAGTAACACCCCCCCCTCGACTCTTCAGACCTGAACTCCTTTTGTAGATGAACCCTCTGAATTGTAAAGTGCAAATCCTATGGATGTGCCATACATGTCTATAATGGTAACATCCCTTGAAGTGTACCATTGTCTTCACTTTTACTCAGGCTGAACATTAAGAGAATTATCGGGGTTGCGCATTCTTAGAAACGCACATTCCCAGTTACTGTCCCATGAAATACTTGTTCATCAGGTGAGCATATCTTTCAGCCGACTTTCAAAATCATTGCTTCTGAGCAACATATCATCCTAGGTGACCTTGTTAAATGGTCCTGTGTAGGAGGACCTTAAAGGGGTTGTCTCACTTCAGCAAATAGCATTTAACATGTAGAGAAATTTTAAAGAAGGCTATTATTAATATTTTGCGATTGTCCATATTGCCTCCTTTGCTGGCTTGATTCATTTTCCCATCACATTATAACACTGCTTGTTTCCATAGTTATGACCACCCTGCAACCCAGCAGCGGTGGTCGTGCTTGTAGGCCTACAGACTGCGGAAGAGACAGTAAGGTTCCAGTCTATAGCAGTCCAGATTCCTCTTTCTTGACACCATTGCAAGGTGATGGTGGCGCCTGCCTTTGGTAGGACAGGTTATAGACACCGTGATACTAAATTTCTGTTTGCTAATCTTCCATCAATGGGATGTGTAATGAAGGTGCCACCTGTGTCTGGACAGTGGACAATGAAACTGTGCGAGTTGCTTGTGCATGCAGTCCTCTCTACTGGTGGTTTGTCTGGGCCACCTGGAGTCTGTTCACTGCGTGTGCGTACCTTCACGTAACCAATGCTTCCAACATCTCCTATCCTATTTCCTATTGTGAAGGTTTTATGTTGGACTGGTGCTGGAACCTTGCACTTTATTTTCTCAACAGCTAGGTCAGAACAGCCTAGATGATGGGCAGTTCATTGAAATGACCATTCTGCTTCTCAGTCCAATGATGCGACCCCCTCTCAAAGTCTTTCATCTGAGCAAAATATATTTGAGTGCATTATGGAGGCATGTCTCTCTTAGGGCTCATTCACATCACCGTTCAGCCCTTCCGTTCTCCTGCTCCGTTATAGGAGGAGGAGAACGGAAAGGACGGATTCGGGACATAACTGAGCCCAACGGAGTCTAAGGGACCTATAGACTATAATGGGGTCCGTTAGGTTTCCGCTCAGAAGATGATTTTTGGAGCGGAGACAAAAGTTGTGCATGCAGTTATGTCCCGAATCCGTCCTTTCTGTTCTCCTCCTCCTATAACGGAGCAGGAGAACGGAAGGGCTGAACGGTGATGTGAACGAGCCCTTACCAAGAGGTACACTACCCAAAGGTAGCCCCTAAGAGCCTTCATATAGGGCAGCGGGCGAACCACTTTTACGCCCTCTTGTGTCTAATCAGACCACACCTGTAATAATTTTCAGATCTGCCTGAGACATAACTGCATGACGAGTTGTTCATCAATCCAACATTTCTATCTGGGTGGTTATTTTTGGTAATGAGTGTATAATAGTTATTTGTATATTGGTAGTTTTTGGCACACACACAAGTCACTTGTCTGATCACAGTGATGTGAAGATTTCTAAGCCCTTACTGTGGTTAGTGGGTTCTAAGAATAAGTCAGAGAGGATTGTTATTCCCTGTCCTACCTGATGCTTTTGAAGCTTGCAGAAATGTCTGGAATCTGCTCGGAATATTTCCCCTTTGTACATTACGCACCTGACTGGGCACAAAAGGGATTTAGTGTGTTTGACTTTTTGGATGCCCCATCACATGTTTTTCATCAGCCCGTGCTATGAGCAATATGAAAGGAACATTCCTCCTTGTGCTAGTGCTACTTGTTCAAGTTCCAAAAATACATAGATTTCTTGATAAACTATACAGCTCAGAAAAAATATGTGTTTGCCTTCCTGTGGGATGTATTGTTCCTGCATTGATTCCACCACCATCGATCATACTGTACATGTATTAATATAACAAGCACTAGAAGTAGAGGTGTAATAGATGGAGGACACAGGATAGGACAACACCTGCACATTCCTTCTCACTAGGGTTACATCATTCAGAAGCATATGTCATGACATGGTCTACAAAGCTCCGGTGGGATCTAAAGACGGGGGAGCCCATGTCTTTACAAGAGGTGTGTATTTACCTAGGAGATAAGAAGATAGGTAGAAGAGACAGATTTCGTGTCAAGAGCAGTCAGACTGCTTAAAGTTATGTCTGTCTGCCAAAATAGATTCTATTTAAAGGGACGCTTCCATCAAAAGTTTTTCATTAGCAGCCTAGATATATATGAGAATATTTTGTCATTTTTACAAAAAATAGGAGGATGGTTTTCTAGATATATTTTTTAAGTCACTCCATGCTTATTACTTCCAGTCTTGGCTCTTTGACTTCCTCTTGTTTGAACTTGTAGCACAGCCTCGTTTATAGGCCCTTTTAGACGGGCCGATGTGTCTCCCTGCCCGAGCGCCGATCAGCGATATCGGCAGGGAGCCTTTACACGGCCCGATGGATCGAGCGCCGGGCCGCACGAGTGATCGCTGTATCACTCGTGCGGCCGGGAAGCTCCATACTGTCAGGCGCACATCGCCTGTTTACACAGGCCGATGTGCGCCTGACAGATTGGATCTTTTGTAGAAACCAAAAGATCCAATCAGCCGACGAACGAGCGTTTTGCTCGTTCGTCGGCTGATTAGGGCCACTTTTACACGGGCCGATTATCGGCACTAGCGTTCCTAGGAACGATTTTTCGGCCGATAATCGGCCCGTGTAAAAGGACCTTAACTCTCTCAGTCAGACCATTCACCCTGACCAGAGATACCCCCCCTGTAGTGACTCAATTAAAGCATCACATATTACACTGATAAGTACAATGCTCTCCTATGGACATGTTTATACAGGCTTTTCAAAAGAACAATAGAGCTGGCATACTGTTATCCAAATTCTACAAACCACTATTATACTATCAGATAAACTCTTTTTCTCACAGCAACGTTAAAATGACAATGGTTTCCCTATCTATATAGGAGTTTTATCTCTCTGGGCAGACTACTTTAATTTTTAATAACATAGTTCTGCCAAAATGAAAAACTAAAACAATAAAAAAAAAAATCTAAGAAAAAAATGTAAAAATGTTGATTCCCGAAATATTCCTTTAAAAAAATAAGGGAAATAGGGGTCAATGTCCACAAACGTCCAGAAATACCAGGGCGCTACACTGGACATCTCCATCTTCTGCTTAGAATGGCTGAGATTTTGATGCAGATTCCGTGGATAATCTGCAACAGATATTTGGCAATTTAGGCTACTTTCACACTAAGCGGCAGCCTGGATCCGGCAGGTGAAGGGTGCCACCGGATCCGTGCTGCCGCAGGAACAACCGCGCTCTGGCCCCACACATGTCACACAGTACATACACACAGTACACACATATACACATACAAATACACATACAAATACACATACATACTTACATGCTCCCGGCAGGTCTCCACAGCACAGTACAGGAGCAGGTCGACGCGCACATAGGACGATTCCCCACAGCGCCTTCTGCTGGGCGCCGGGTGGAATCGTCCTATGTGTGCGCCGACCTGCTCCTCCTGCGCTATGGTGACCTGCCAGGAGCATGTAAGTATGTATGTGTATATGTCTGTGTATGTTTATGTGTATGTCTGTATATATGTATGTCTGTATATGTGTATGTCTGTATATGTGTACAGTACAGACCAAAAGTTTGGACAAACCTTCTCATTCAAAGAGTTTTCTGTATTTTCATGACCATGAATATTGTAGATTCACACTGAAGGCATCAAAACTATGAATTAACACATGTGGAATTATTACTTAACAAAAAAGTGTGAAACAACTGAAAATATGTCGTATATTCTATGGTTCTTCAAAGTAGCCACCTTTTGCTTTGATTACTTCTTTGCACACTCTTGGCATTCTCTTGATGAGCTTCAAGAGGTAGTCACCTGAAATGGTATTCCAACAGTCTTTAAGGAGTTCCCAGAGATGCTTAGCACTTGTTGGCCCTTTTGCCTTCACTCTGCAGTCCACCTCACCCCAAACCATCTCGATTGGGTTCAGGTCTGGTGACTGTGGAGGCCAGGTCATCTGGCGTAGCACCCCATCACTCTCCTTCTTGGTCAAATAGCCCTTACACAGCCTGGAGGTGTGTTTGGGGTCATTGTCCTGTTGATAAATAAATGATGGAATAGCATGCCGCTGCAAGATGCTGTGGTAGCCATGCTGGTTCAGTATGCCTTCAATTTTGAATAAATCCCCAACAGTTTCACCAGCAAAGCACCCCACACCATCACACCTCCTCCTCCATGCTTCACGGTGGGAACCAGGCATGTAGAGTCCACCTTTTCTGCGTCGCACAAAGACACGGTGGTTGGAACCAAAGATCTCACATATGGAATCATCAGACCAAAGCACAGATTTCCACTGGTCTAATTCCTTGTGTTCTTTAGCCCAAACAAGTCTCTTCTGCTTGTTGCCTGTCCTTAGTAGTGGTTTCCTGGCTGCGGTTTGCTCTCCGGTCTGAAGACAGAACGGAATGCTTCTAGGAGCATTCCGTTGTCTTCAGTTCAGTTTTGCCCCCATTGACAATGAATGGGGACAAAACTGAAGCGTTTTATTCCGGTATTGAGCCCCTATGACGGAACTCAATACCGGAATTATAAACCGCTAGTGTGAAAGTAGCCTTATGTAACTAACTTACTAGTTGAGAACCACTGCTCGATATGAATGGACCCCATTCGAGACTCCAGCTGTGGTGACATGCCTGATTGAGAGGTCATTAAAGTCTCCTATTGTCAGAGATGATTTGTGTACTTTGGTGATAGTATTATTGTAGAAGCTGAATGAATCACTTTCTCGTCCATGCGTCCTGTTATAGAGGTGATGATGTAAGTTTTATCTGCAGTACGGGAGACAATATACATAAACTTGTTCCATGAGCAATTGTCTTTTCATCACTTGTCTGCTGATGTGGTCACTAATAATATCCTGTGATTCTTTGTATGATTCATATAGTTCCCCTCAGGATTTTCCCATACCTTCAACCTTTTCGTAACCTCATTGTAATAAACTTACCTGTCCAGGCGCCAGTAGCACAGTCCTAAGCCTCACACGGCCACACTGGGAGAGATGTGCTGCTGAGCCAAGCCGCCTGGTGACACAAATGCATCCTTAGTAACAGTGTGGTGTACTGCTTCCTCTGTGCTTCTGACCTCAGCTTGTCTTCTGACCACCTTCTGTCTCTCATTTGGTACAGTGTAGGCCTTCAGGTTCTGATCCATTTCTGTATGACTTTGCTTTGTTGTTTGTCTGTTGGTGTTTGTTTGCCTCTGCACTTATTTAGAGTAGGGACCGTCGTCCAGTTGCGGTTTTTCCAAGTAGGGTATATACTGCAAGTAGGTAGGGAAAGCAGGCTGGGTTCTAGGTTGAGGCTCACTATCCTTGTCTGTCCCTACCTACAAGCGTTACACTCATATACTCTATGGCTGCCATCCCAGAATGTTATCCTGCATAGACTGTCCATAATTGAAGCCTATTATGTAAATATATATTTTATTATGGGTCTTTATTATCTTTACCTTTATTATGGGTCTTCACTGCAGAAATCCAAATTCAGCAAAAATACATACATTTATGGATAGTACAATGTGTACTAGTCCAACTAGTCTAAGCCTTGTTTGGCCTGCCTTAAAGCTGACCTTTTTAGAAGATGCCTCAAGCTATAGTCAGTGACTGTTGAATAACTCATGGCAGTAAATTTCTCTGTGAGTAGTTTCTTTCAGCAATTGTTTATATTGGCGTAACATTAAGATTTTATTCATATTACTGAAATTAGTTTTAAGTACTTTTGGTACTTGAACCTCTGGCAAGTGGAGAAGCCTCTCATATGATCAATCATGCTTATATGTATAATAATACCTCTTGGTTGAATTCACAATAAAAAAGAGTAGGAATCTCATATACTCAGTATTTTTACTGAGTAGGTCTAATATTTAATTGTATATAATTAGAATGGAGTTTCAAATGTAAAAGTTCTACCTGGTCCTGGTGCCTGAGGGAGGTCAATGGCCCTGCCACATGTGGAGACAGATTTTGCATTGATGAAGGGCCCCTTATGATCCCCAAGCTAGAGAGCTCATAGCATTGTACTGAGTTTTGTGCCCTTTTTGCCTTGTAGGTTGGAATTTCATGATATTTCACAGCTCTCAATTACTTAAATGAAACCAATACAATACAATTTTTGTAAAATCCCCACTTTAAAAAATGCTTCAGTGAAGATAAGATGGCCAAAGGTTGTCACTCCGCTAGGAACCCTAGCAATTAAAGGTGGTCATACAAATAGAAGTACTATAGGTTGATGCTTGAGCAGCCATTGAATGTTCAAGTACTGGGTGAAGGATGAACAATCTTTCTGGGAACATTCTTTTATGGAAACATTGTTTGTGAATGGAAGAACCATGAGATGCAAGTTTTGAGTTAAAGGGGTATTCCGGTAAAGTAACTTAATTTTTGAAAAACTGCATTAAAGGGGTAAAGTTAAATTTATTGATGACCTATCCTCAGGATAGGTCATCAATATCAGATCGGCGGGGATCCGACACCCGGCACCCCCGCCGATCAGATGTTTGAAGAGGAGGCGCTCTCCGTACCAGCGCTGCCTCCTCTTCACTGTTTACATGCTGGCGCAACAGGGGTAGTGGTGAGTAGGTGTAATTATACCTAACCACGCCATTCATTTCAATTAGGAAGAATCGCTCCCATAGACTTGTGTGGGAGCAATTCTTCCCATTGAAATGAATGGGGCATGGGGAGGATGTCTGGATGCATCTTGGACTCCCAAAATGCTGCTGTTAACGATGTTTTCCGAGTATTGTGCCACTTTTACAGAATGACAATAATATGCACAAAACCGAAGATAAAATTGATTTTAGAGGAAAAATTGTTAGGAAATTACACTGAATGTCACAGGTATTTAGGATGTTCAAACATTATACAGCAGACGCAGCGCAGGTAATGTCGCTGTCACCAACAGCAGAAAAAATTACACGAAATGTCACAAATATTTAGAATGTGCAAACGTTATACAGCAGATGCAGGTAATGTCGCCGTCACTAACGGCAGAAAAAAATACACTGGATGTCACAGGTATTTAGGATGTTCAAACGTTATACAGCACACGTAGCGCAGGTGGTGTTATTGTCAGCCGATTTTGCGCAAATTTTGCCAAACAGATAATAGATGTTGCAGCCAGATAAAACAATAGTCCTTAAAAGGACTTTTGGGTCTAAACTCTCCCCCCTTCAGTCTGTCCTAAATGCTGCAGCCAGGCTCATCTATCTGTCCTCCCGTTACACTGATGCTACTAGTCTATGCCAGTCACTTCACTGGTTGCCCATTCACCACAGAATACAGTTCAAACTTCTCACCCTCACCCACAAAGCTCTCCACAGTGCTGCCCCTCCATACATCTCTTCCCTCATCTCCGTCTACCACCCTACCTGTGTTCTCCGTTCTGTTAGTGACCTAAGATTAATATCCTCCATAATTCGTACCTCACACTCCCGTCTTCAGGACTTTACTCGAGCTGCTCCTACTCTTTGGAATACCCTGCCCCAGAATATCAGGTCAATTCACAACTTCCCTACCTTCAAACATGCCCTAAAAACACATCTTTTCAGTCAGGCTTATCAAGCTTCCTAAAATGACCTTTACCCAACTAAACCTTTCCCCCACCAACTCCAATGGCCTGCACGCGATCCTCTAATAGTCCCAAATCCTAAGCAGATCGGCTGGCACCACACCTTTCACTACAATTATGGCTCGAATCCTACTTATCACAATCAACTACCTTATGTGTCACCCCCAATTCCTCATAGACTGTAAGCTCTTGCGAGCAGGGCCCTCACTCCTAGTGTCTCAGTTGTATATTAGCCAGTCATTTTTGTATTGTACAAGAACCCTATGATTTTGTAAAGCGCTGCGGAATATGGTGGCACTATATAAATAAATAAATATTATTATTATTATTATTATTTTGAAAATAAAAACTAAACCTGCCTAGCCAAATCCTATCCCTACACTATCTGTGCCTCCTTGCGCAAACGTTACACAGCAGACGCAGCGCAGGTAATGTCGCCTTGATTAGTGGCAGAAAAAAATACACTGGATGTCTCAGGTATTTAGGATGCACAAACGTTATACAGCACACGCTGCGCAGGCAATGTCGCCTTGATTAGCGGCAGAAAAAAATACACTGAATGTCACAGGTATTTAGGATGCACAAACGTTATACAGCAGACGCAGCGCAGGTAATGTCGCCTTGATTAGCGGCAGAAAAAAATACACTGGATGTCAGGTATTTAGGATGCACAAACGTTATACAGCACACGTAGCGCAGGTGGTGTTATTGTCAGCCAACTGTGCGCAAATTTTGCCAAAAATATAATAGATGTTGCAGCCAGATAAAACAATAGTCCTTAAAAGGACTTTTGGGTCTTTTGAAAATAAAAACTAAACCTGCCTAGCCAAATCCTATCCTTACACTTCTGTCCCTCCTTGCAGCAGCTCTCCCTGACTAAGACTGAGCCGAACCACGTGTCATCAGATGCTTTATAGCATCCAATGACGCGTTTCAGCCAGCCAATCACTGTAATGCCAGTAGCCAACATGGCTATGGCATTACAGTGAATGCCAGTACCTCCCCGCACGCTTGTTGGCTGCATAGAAGCCAAGAAACGTGCGGGTAGGTAAATCGAGCATGGCGCTCGAGCACACGCAGTGCTCGCCCAACACTACTAATAGTGACTCTCTCCAGTGATTTCAGGGATTCCTTTGACATATGGTCTAGCCTATAGCCGCCAAAGGCAATAACTCCTATTCTGAGGGGTTGTGGAAATGTCCATTACTGTATTCAAACGACTCACAGGTGTGCACCATATCTGTGGAGCTTATCTTCTGCTGATCTCTCACTTCCGTAGTTTAACAAATAATTAGATATTACAATGACAACTGGCAAGGCTGCCTCTATCATTGAATTATCACTGTGCATAATGCATCTGTCATAATATTATCTCCAAGGAGAAATTGTGGTTAATTGCCTGTTAAACATGGCTTCCCAGATGCTTTCACCTGCAAAAGGTGGAGTCAGACCTCTGAACCCCACAGGTGTTGTACCCAATTCCAACAATGCACTGTGCTTACTGTGTATGGTGACATATGATCCCTTCATTCTCTGCCCACTCCCACAAAAATAATACAAACTTCACAAGTGAAACAAGCAAACGTCTGTAGGCCCCCCGCTGACAGATTACTCAATGTTTGCTCAGCAGCCATTTACAGCTGCTCGGCCTGTGTTCCTGCAGGTTTGGTTTTACCTGGAATTGTACGAGTTATAGCATGCACCTTACAGCTCGTCCGCTTGACACTTGAGCTGCACCCACCTTATCAGCCCTGTACTAATATGTAGTCTGTAATCCTATTTTATTACTTCATCCAACTTTTTATCAATAAAAACATGACCAACGGAGAATCTGTACTTCATATGAAGTGTGGGTCTCAGCAAACGTTGATGGTCTAATGCTCAGATGTCAGGTTAGTGGGTGTCCAGTGATGTAATCAATGCCTATTTTACGCACATACAGTATTTAGCACTGACATATTCTACAGCGCTTTACAGACATTAGCATCACACTGTCCCCAATGGAGCTCTATCAGTAAGTCTTTGGAGTGTGGGAGGAAAACGGAGTACCTGGAGGAAACCCACGCAAACAAGGAGAACATACAAGCTCCATGCAGATGTTGTCCTTAGTCGGATTTGAACCTATAGGACCCCAGCCATGAATAATATATGCCATGAATGTTTATCCTGAGACAAGCACTTAAATATTAAAGGGGTAGACCCATGAAAATATTCTACAATTTTAAACCAGCTCCTGGATCTGAATACTTTTGTAATTGCATGTAGTTAAAAATTGTGTATAGACACTGAGCTATTCAATAAAACCTATTTGTATAGCGCCACCTGCTGTGTGTTATTTTTCTTATTTCTTTGTCCTGGCTGCACATGCTCAGTTTCATCCTTCAACTGCTTCCTGAGCTGTGATAGGGAGAGCTGAGACAAGCCCCCTGAGCTGTGATAGGGAGAGCTGAGACACACCCCCTGAGCTGTGATAGGGAGAGCATGGACACGCCCCCTGAGCTACAGCAGAAAAGACACTCTCCTTGAGCTGTCAGCTTGATATAACTCTAGCAGAGCAATGAATGGGGAGATCTCTGCATCCATGTGAGGTACAGGGCTGATTCTAGCTTTGTTAGAAAGAGGGTGTCATGTACTAGATTATGTCAGATTTTCATTTTTTTACATTATTCATGGGACAACCCCTTTACGGTGCAATTTGCCAACCAAGCCGGCAATTATGGGGAAGGGTCTGTGGCTTCCCGATAACTGCCTGCTCATCAGTGGAGGTGCAGCGATCAACTCCACTGTATGAGAACAAGTGATGGCTACTGCTATCACTCGTCCTTATACAGTTCAATTGTTTTTGAGCAGCAGATCCCAGTTTACACAGCACGATCTGCTTCTCAGAAACAATTTAGGTGGCTTCATAAACAATCATTTCACCCAATAAACAAGTGTTTTGATTGGGTGCTACACTATTAAAGGGCCGATTATCAGGAACAAGTGTTTGTACTACCATTCCTTCCCGATAATCGGCCCAACAATTGCCTGTGTACACCCGCCATTAGAGTCTTCAGGACTGGTCATCAATATTAGATCAGTGGCTGCCAAAACCAGCCATATATCGGACCCCCATCGATCTCATATAGATCACCTATCATGAGGTTAAGTTATTAACATCACCAGGCTGGAAAACCCCATCAATGATTTCTTTAATAAAATAGTCATACTGGAACCACCATACCTGGGAGGGCTGCATGGGTATTTCAAATTACCCACCTTTTCCATCCAAAAATGTGCATAAAATGTGCAGTCATAAAAAAAATAACAGTTTGCAAAACTCCACCTAAATTTTGAAACCTTTCCAACATGCTACGTGTTTTCTGGAAGACTCTTGGATGCCTGGCACAGATCTGGTACCGAATACACCAAAAATAAAGTATATGGAAAGGGGTTGACCAATGTAAAAAACCGTTTACCTGAGGTATCATTAATACTTTGCGTTACACATGATGAGCACCTCATATGTGGACCCTAGACTAGATTTTACAGCTTGCTCGGTTCCTGCTCCTGTTTACTAGAATGGAGGGTGACACCTCTGTGCTCAGAGGAACCCCTGTTCTCAGTATCTGTAAGGTTCCCAGTTACAGTTAATCTTCACAATACCAAGTCACTCCTGACCACCAGTTGACCATTACTGCTCTACAGGTTCTGTGATGTCTTCACCCTGCAGTGTTCCACAGCGTAGACAGGAACAGGGACAGGCATGGAGTTATTGTATAGTTTAAATTATAGCATGGTACACAGAATCAATGGAATTTTTGAGGCCATTACATGCATTTGTGTATATTTTTAGTTGTGGCATAAAATGTTGTGATCAGGGAACAGTCAGTAGTAAAATAACAAGTCTGAAAGGTATGACATATTCATCAGAGAAACACTAGATGAAGAGAGATAAAATGTCTTACAAGACCCGACTCGTTGGTGAACCACATACTTCTCCTGGGTTTTTTTTATATCATGTGCAGGACGTTTCTTGTTATTGTTGTTTTGCCATTTGTAGATCAGAAAGGAAAAAAAGCTGAAAATAGAAAAGGGAAAGTCTCTGGAACATTTTTCTTCATACAAATGAGTCAATGAAGGAAGTGGATATATCTACAAACACTCCGGACCTTCTTTTAGCTCCCCCCCCCAAATAAAGAGACAAAGTACATGGCTTAATAAGTGAGTATTATACAGATAAAGCATGCACTGTATGCTGCAGCACATGGCTGTATAACTCCCATGTCTTTTAAAGGGAACCTGTCACATTGAACATGGTGTCTGAGCTGCAGGTAGCATGTTATAGAGCAAGAGGAGCTGAGCAGACTGATATATAGTTTTATGTGAAAAGATTCAGTAAATCTTGTATTTTATTTATTTAATTTCCTGCTCATTCTGCGCTTTGAAGTCCAGGAGGAGGTCCTATCAGTGATTGACAGCTATCTCTGTTGAAATGTCATAGAGGGGATGCTGTCAGTCACTGATAGGACCTCCTCCTGGACTTCAAAACTCAGAATGAGAAGACATTTAAAAGGGTTTTCCAAGATTTTTGGATAGGTCATCAGTGTCTGATCGGTGGGTGTCCGACACCCAGGAACCCCGCCGATCAGGTGTTTTGAGAAGGCAGCGCACTTCTGTGAGCTGCTCCTAGGTCACATGACAGATGAACATGTCGTCACTTGCCTAGGAAAAGCAGAGAGAAGGCTGTGGAGCACCGATGCTTTCTTAAACAGCTGATAGGCAGGGGTCCCGGATGTCGGATCCCCACCGATCAGATAACCCCTCTCAGAAAACCCTTTTAAACATATAAAATACAAGTTATATTGAATCTTTTCCCGTAAATCTATATATCAATCTGCTCAGCTCCTTCTGCTCTATAACATGCTTCCTACAGCTCAGACACCATGTTCAACGGGACAGGTTCCCTTTAAGGAGTGGTCTTTTTTAAATGAAAATGTCTGCAAACATGACTTTTGGATTCATTATTAGTTGACTTTGCATTATTCCTTTCTTTTCCGTTCCCCCATATCACGTTCTCCTAGACCTGTGGTCCACAACCTGTAGCTTTCTAGTTGTAATGAAATTACAACTTCCACAAGGCCCACACAACATCATGCCTGGAGTTGGAGCTTCAACCTGCCTGATCTTTCATTCTCATCTTGTAGGATAGAGTTGGGAACCCCCCATACAGTTGAGTTAGTTGGCCGGACCCGTCACAATTGGCTAGTTTTGCCAACTTTAGCCTAATGTGTATGGTCAGCTTAAAGGGCTATTCTAGCTTTTTGATATTGAGGTTTATCTAGAGCCCACATGGGCAGGTATTGTTTTTCCTGTTTTATGGCACAGGTTATAAATGAGACATGTACTACTCATTAAGCCCTGGAGCTGCAGGCAGGGTCTGAAAACCTAATCACTCTTCTAATAATGTCTGACTCTGGCCCCTTTCAGGTGTATGAGGAACACAACGTGTTTAAAAACGGACTGCGCAGGGATGAAGTCTATATGTGTTATGCCCATGGTAGACCGATGGTCTCCTAATAGCTCTGGTTGCCCAGACCTTATAAGCCAGTGATGCCCACTTCAGTAGAGCACAGGTTACACACTCTTAAGGCTATCCTCACCTATACATAACAAGTAATGGAAGATACCTGAAATTTGCATCATGAAAAATTATGAAATTGTCATCAATGAATCAATCAATTTCCATTATTTGACTACAGACTAGAAATGAGCAAATTTTTCAAAAAATTCTAGTTGTCTAGATGTGTTTTTCCTGCAAACCTATCTGTTTGAGTCTTGTGGGAAAATGGACTAAATTAGAACCTGCTGTGATCTTCCTTGCATGGAACAATAGTGAATGGGTCCATCTTCAGTCCGAGGGCTGTCCGTTTTAAACTCGCCAGTCTGTAGGTGGCCTAAGGGAAGCAGGATTATATCATGTCTGACAACAACATGACAAACCCAAATATTCTAAGCTCCAAAAGGTAAAACTAATAAGTAAAAATGAATGGATTACCTACCTTCATATTACAGCTGTCCAATCCACTGAATGGCTGCCAATTGGTAAAATAACCTTTACACGACGCCGATGGGCATCAGCGAGGGCAGTGTGATCTTCACAATCAATCCTCGGCTTAGAATGAAGCACACATCACCATACACCTCTGGAGGCAACATTACCTACTAGCCTTATTTTATTAGTACATACAATAAATGACCTAATATGAAGACATCTATCTCCATGACAGACCAGCGTTAGCTAAGAACCTGGAGCTATTTTGTTTTTTACTGGATGTGAAGGTGAAACCAGATGTAAACGTCCTAACAGAAGGCTCTCATGTGGAAGACATCTCCGCCAAACATCCATGTAATTGAAAGTTTTTAAGAAACATAGATACATTTCAAGAGACAGGTAGATAGATAGATAGATAGATAGATAGATAGATAGATAGATAGATATGAGGTAGGTAACGCAGTAACGAAGGCAGCACAGCCAAAGTACACAGATGAAGGTGTGCCAGCGGCTCTGGACGAGATCCACTCCACTTAGATATAAAAATAACAAAATCCGCAGCACCATCAAAAATGTGCTTAAATCAAGTATCGATTTATTTCACCAGGAGCGACGTTTCAGTCCTCGGACTTTTCTCAAGCATCCGGATGGATAGATAGATAGATAGATAGATAGATAGATAGATAGATAGATAGATAGATATGAGGTAGGTAACCATCAAATCTTATGCTGGCCATACATGTTAGATATGTCAACCAAAGACTCATGTGCCCATCAGCTATCTATCTAGACCCCTCCGAACACACGCATACTTATCTCCCCAGGAACAAAAGGATCAGGCAGAAGGATTTCAACTGCCTGATCCTTTTGTTCCTTCTCTCAGGAGACTCCCATACAGGGGCGGACTGGGAACTTAAAGTGGCCCTGGAAAAAATACTAAAAGTGGCCCTGATGGAAGACAGGGCCAACAATACCACATTGTGACACATTATACCACCCCAACAGAGTCAAATACTACAGTCCATCACAAAGTAATGCCAGCAGCACAAAATACATCCCCAAAAACTTCCTCTGGTCAGCTGTGAGGAGGGCTCAGGTGGCCCCCTGGGCATCAGCCCACCGGGAAATTTCCCTGTAAGGTCTATGGCCAATCCGCCCCTGCTCCCATACACATTAGATGGTTGGCGAGTCCCTCTGAAATCAGCAGGTTTGGCTGAGAATTATCTAATATGTATGGACAGCTTTAAACTGGACCTACACATTAGATCTATATAAGCCGAACCCACCAATTTCAGCAGGTTGGGCTGACCACTGAATGTGTATGGGCCTCCCGACTGTTCCCCAATGGCTGATGACTAGACGTGTTGGATTCGAACACCCAGTTCTTCTTTTCAAAGGTCTCTTGGAGCAGCTTTCTCCCCATTCACTACTCATATGGGAGGATCGGGAGAGATAGCTGTTGACCAGTAGAGTCGATCCTTCTGTGGAAGCTATTACACCTATTAAACCAGGTGTATTACTAGTTGGGTTGATCCTGTAGATGAAACTGATACCTGTCGTATGAAATTTGGTTGTAGCATTTCCAAGAAAAAAGACTTTTATTCTGTATGCAAATTAGATCTTCAGTGCACCAAAAGGCGGGGCCTAGCCACTCAGTGCCTCTCAGCTCCTCAGCTTTCCAGTGCTGGCCCCACCCCTTAGTGCACTTAAGGCCGTATTTGCATTGTTCCTCAGGAAAGTCACAACCGATTTTCACAAGACAAGTATCGTTTTAATCAGCAAGATCAATCTTACCAAATAGTACATCAGGTTTGATAGGGTTGATCCTTCCAACAGATGCTCTAAGAAGAAACACAATTGGAGTTTAATTTTTGCCTGGAGGGTAGCTTGAATCTGGTTATGTTCAGCAGTTTTCACCACCCCATGTGATGCCCCACGTTTCTCAGCCAGCAACGCCCCCTTCTGTCTTATAACAATAAAACCTTATAAATCCACGTTGTTGTATTTCCAGTGGCGAGATAGCAACAATCAGCTTCCTGTAAAGGGAGTATTTACAGCGTGCAGACACAAATGTTACTCACTCCACCAGGCCTTACCAGAAGTCCCGGCTTCAATCATTAACCTTTAACCTGCTGCAGTAAGTGTTGTCCCTCAGTTGCTGAGAAATTAATTGCATTATCCTACAGTCAAAAGAGGTGTCGATAGGAAGCTCGTAAAAACTGAACGAACATGAGGGCCTCTCTTAAAGTGAGATAGCTCAACATTAACCCTTAGGGTACCTGCATACGGGTACAGATTTCCATGTGGTTTGCTGTGTATTTCAGCAACAAAACCGCATGTGTAAGGCTACTTTCACACTTGCGTTTTTGCCGGATCCAGCAGATCTCACTCTTGCCTTGCAAAGGGTGAAATCCGCACAAAAAATCACACAAAAAATTGATACACTTCAGATCTTAAAATCTGCACTGCAGGTCAATTTCGCATACAAGAAAAAAGCAAAGTGTATATGAGATTTGTCTGGTACTGTATTACGGTATAATCTGCTCTGAAAAACCTCTTGTAGTCCGCAACATGTGCAGGAATGCAGCTTTAATATCTGGCAGATAATTTTCGGGTCTGTCCCAGTAGAGGACAGGAAATCCTTTAAAAAAAGTTTTCCTTCTTATTCTTGCTGGGATCAGTTCCTGTTTTTAGTAAAAAAAAAATATATACAGTATATTAATAGGAATAAATATAGAAGAGAACATGGGGCTGTAGTAGCGTGTTTAGAGACATCTCCCCTCACTGTCACAGTAAGGTGCGGCGCTACGATTTATGGATGTTGTAATTTCTGGCATTGCACTTGTATGACTCCTATCATATCCTGTGCTCTAATATATTCTGCACTTTCCCTCAAGCAATATATTTAATGAAATAAAATGCTTCATACCATCTGAGCACACTGACTCCAAGAAATGAAAACAGATTTGGGATGTGCTCTGCATAACATTTCACAATTATTCATCGTCTTCCTGAAAGACCCTAAGACTTTAGCTGGCCATGCACACTAGATACGTCAGCAAAACCCAACTATTTTGGCAGGATCGGCAGATTATTTACCGTGTATTGGGACAGACCATAACTTAGAATGGGGACACACCAAAGGTGGTCATGGTGGTGTGTGTCCCCATTCTAAGTTTTGGTCTGTCCCAATACACGTTAAATAATCTGCCAATCCTGCCAAAATCGTTGGGTTTTGCTGATGTATCTAAGAAGCTTATAATTATGTTGATTTTACTAGTGCGCACAGTAATGTGATAATAGCGGGATAAGGTGCACAATGATGTCACAGTACAGCAATAAGGCTCACAGTGATATCACAATAATATGACAATACACATGGTGATGTTCCTAAATCAGTCGGTGGTGTCATATCACAGAAGTAATGCTAAAAGTAATGCACTCTTCCATTAGTTATACACATCACCAATTGCATAGGGAAGGGCCCCCTTAATTATTGGGGCCCCATAGCAGCTGCTATGCCTGCCACCCTGGTAGTTATGCCCATAGTAGACCGATGGTCTCCTAATGGCTCTGGTTGCCCAGACCTTATAAGCCAGTGATGCCCACTTCAGTAGAGCACAGGTTACACACTCTTAAGGCTATCCTCACCTATACATAACAAGTAATGGAAGATACCTGAAATTTGCATCATGAAAAATTATGAAATTGTCATCAATGAATCAATCAATTTCCATTATTTGACTACAGACTAGAAATTAGCAAATTTTTCAAAAAATTCAATTCGGGTCTGAATCGATTCTACCCAAATCAATGCTCCAATTGCCCTGAAAATTGAGATGAGATCTCCTAGAACTTGCATTTTCTTTCTGTCAAAAACCAAACAAAAAACATAAGTGGTAGAAAACCATAGTGAGACAGAGAAGGACCCACTCATAACACTCCATTGGAAAAGAGACATACAAAACAGTCCCTTCTTCCAAAAGGAAAAGAAAACAGTATTCTTGCATTATGTTTTTCTGAATGATACATGCAAATCAATTCTCTTTCTAAAAGGTAAAAGGTAAAAAAAAAAAAAAAAACTTGTTTTTTTAAAAGAAAATTGCCATGGTTAGCTGATAGCCCTTGTTGGGTTCTTAGGGGTAGTCTTTCTCATTATGGAGACCACCTAGTATGCCTGAGGAGTATTGTAGTCCAGCCAATGCTGCTCTGCATTTCAGGTAAAAAAAAATATATGCAACTCAGCATATTTTACTTCTGCTGGCATCAGAGAGGCTTAGTGTTCTTTTTTTCGGAAGGAAGGCTACTTTTAATATATTTCCCAAAAACCCAGAGGTATGCCAATCAGCTTTTTTTCCAAAAAGAAAATAAAGTTTAGCCTCTCTGATGCTAGCACAAGTAAGATATGCTATTTTGCATATATTTTCCCAGAAACACAGAGTAGCATTGGATGGACTACAATACTCCTCACACATACTAGGTGGTTTCCATAATGAGAAAGAGTACCCCAGTGAACCCAGCATAGGCCACTCAGCTAACCAGGACAATTTGTTTCTTGAGACATTTAGTTGTCTGTTCCGATGAGAACTGATTTGCATGTCTCCAAGACAGTGCGCTTCTCTCTCCTCATTCTTCTAGGAGTTTGACAGTGGGACTATGCAGACATCCTAAAATGACTCTTTGCTCATAGGTCTTGACTGATGACAGATTTTTATCATTTACAGATTAGTCGCAAATTCAATCACAATGGTAGCAATTATCGTCCATTAAAAACAGTCTCTACAGGTCATTTACATTTTGTAATTATTCTTAGATGTGATTGATGATGTGAACGGCTTCTAGTGAAACAGTCGGATCTGCTGGTTTATATCAAACATTTGATGCTTTTGTGGTGTGTGGGTCAAATATAAAATATGGGACAAAATAAAAGGTCACAAAAAAAACTACGCAAGTTGCAAAATGATTAAACACCCACAATATATTAGCCCACATTTAGTTTTTGGCATTAACTGAGCAACAAAAAGTCCTTGTTTCCGCAAAAAATATGTAAACTGTACAATATAAAATAATAAATAAATAAAAATCACTGTTGCCAAATGTTTACTGGGTGGGAGACTGTCCTAAAACTTTATCGACAGTCCAGAATTCACCAAATATATTGAGGTATCTGCCTTTTAATGAATTTGGTGCAATTAACTTAATATTTTTTTAGACTGTTGTATGGCATTTGACTTGTATTTTTTGCATTCTTTAAATCACTTAAAGGGGTTCTCCGAGTTATATTTATTGATGACCTATTCTCAGGAGAGGTCATCAATATCAGATCCGTGGGGGTCCGACACCCAGCACCCCTGCCGATCAGCTGTTTGAAGAGGAGGCGCATGCCGTGCCAGCGCTGCCTCTGCTTCATTGTTTACCTGCTCGCCGTAACATACGTAGCGGTGATCAGGTGTAATTACACCCAAACTGTCCCATTCATTTCAATGGAGCGGCTCGTTACTATACAAGTCTATGGGAACGAGCGGTCCCATCCATTGACCGTGCAGTGGCTGAGAAGCGGCCTCGGCAGTATTCAAATGCTCATTAAAAACCCATTGCGGTTTTTAATGAGCAGTCAGGGGCGTTACTACCATAGCGGCAGACCATGAGACTGCTATGGGGCCCAGGGCAAGAGGGGGACCAGTCTTAGTTGGGATTATCTCCTCTTCTTCTAGGGGTGAAAACTTGGTCAGGACTCTACCCTCTAAAGGAACAACTTTTAGCAAATGAGGCAGTGGAGCAATGGCCCAAGGGTCACTGAAAGGGGTTTAGGCAGAAACCCTTCTGTCCTGTGTGGGGGTTTGATCCTTGCTATGGGGCCCTTACTACTCTATGTACGCCACTGGCCATAGTGGATTGTGGGATGTGGAGCCTGAAATTCAAAACTTCAAAACATTGTTACCCTTTTGCTTGTCAGTGTAACTCTGTTTCTGCTGGAGTCTTCCTTTAAATTGACATTGTACAATGGAATGAAGGCTTTCTAGCTCTGATTATTTCTGTTCAGTAAAGTGGGTTACTCTGTTGTACTTATCACTTATAAGTCACACATCCTCTTCAGCACACTACATTTATTGGCACTACGTATAAGAAGTCCTCATAGTCACTGTTTGTTGGAACTGCAAAAATCATGATTCTAATTTTATAATTTCTAGAAATATCCCAGTCCCTCCTCCTTTGGCAGCTGGTAATAGTGCGGCCAGAAACGTTGAGTCTTTTTCTTCCCTGTACATGATATTTGTAAATGTTAATTATCCTTTGTTAATTATGCTGAATAGACAAGCTCTTTCTGGTGTGAGGATAAAGCTGTGTTGTGTGCTCTGGCCAATCGGTTGATTCCTCCTAGCCTCTCACAGCACGAGTCTCAAAGAGACAGGGGCAAAACTCTAACCTGGTCCCTCAAGGGGTTTGTAAAAAAGAGACATAAAAAGACTGAAGAGACCTTTAAAAGGGCCGATTCTTGTCCAGATGATGTGTTCATAGGAATGCCCATTAGCGATTATCTGTCGGTGTAAAAGTGTCGCCGATTACACAATGAATGAGAAAAGCGCTCATTCATCAGGTAATCGCATCATTCATAAGGTCACAAAAATCGTTGCTTGCCGCCAGCAGATCGTGATGTATAAACAGCATCTGCTCCCAGCAAACAACGAATCTGTATGGGGACAAGCGATGTCATTAGCGATCACTCCTCTCCATACTGTGGAGGAGATCCCTGCATGTAAATGCAGCGGTCTCCTTCACTGGCGAGCAGGTGCTTGTCGGGAAGGAACGCTTCCTTTCCGAAAATCGCCTGCAAAATTGACTTGTGTAAAGGGGCCTTTACCCTTTGGCAGTCCTGCAATTCCAGCTCCTGCTATTCCTGATCCCTGCTGGACCAAAAATGATGCTGTGCTGTTCCCATTCATATGACCACTGCAGACAATCACAGAACACTGGGGTCCTGGGTTCGAATCCGACCAAGGACAACTTCTGCATGGAGTTTATATGTTCTCCCCATGTTTGTGTGGGTGTTCTCCGGTTTCCTCCCACACTCCAGAGACATACTGATAGGGAACTTAGATTGTGACTGCAAGTGATGATAATGTCTGTAAAGCACTGCAGAATATGTCAGCGTTATATAAGTGAGTATAATCAATAAAATGTGATGCAAGAACTACATATGACGGATGAGCCTCTGTAGTGACATGCCGTTCTTCACACATGGCTGCAGCCAGGGGCAGACTGAGAACTTAAAATGGCCCTGAAAAAAAACGAAAGTTGCCTCATGTCATAGGAGTGTACAAACTGACCTGTATTATATCTTACAAGCCTCCTGAAGTGTCACAGCATTCCTTATTAATTCAGAGTTGCCACAGAGCTTGTTACAATGCATCCTTGGAGGGCCCATTCTTGGTTTTGGTAGGAGCCCCAGTGGTTGAATCCCCACCAATCAGACTTTTATGCCATATCTAGACCATATACCATAAAAGTCTACTGTGGAAAACCCAAAATATTACAATGTTACAAATGTACGTGCAATGGCGTACATAGAGAAGTAAGGTCCCCATAGCAAGGATCAAAGCAGCCCCGCCCTAGACAGAAGGGTTTCTGCCTAAACACTTTTCACTGACCCTTGGGCCATTTTTCCACTGCCTCATTTGCTAAAAGTTGTTCCTTTAGAGCAGTGGTTCTCAACTCCAGTCCTCAGGACCCACCTGCCAGTCATGTTTTCAGAATTTTTCTTGGTATAGAGCAGCTGATACAAGTAGTGTCCATCCATCAGGACTTACCAGATGTATTCATTCTGTGGGATATTCCCAAATCCTGACTGGCAGGTGGGTCCTGAGGACTAAAGTTGAGAACCACTGCTTTAGATGGTAGAGTCCTGACCAAGTTTTTACCCCAAGTAGAAGAGGAGATATTGCCAACTAAGACGGGGTCCCCTCTCGCCCTGGGCTCCATAGCAGTCGCATGATCTGCCGCTATGGTAGTTACACCCCTGTGTACGTGCTATAGATGCAGCCCATACAGCTGCTATGGGGCCTATGAAGAGAGAGGGCTCAGATCAGTTTGGCTGCCTCTTTTATTCTACTGACTGGTGAGAATCTAAGCAAGATTTTTCTCTCCAAAGGCCCTAAAAACATAAGGGGCAACAAGCATCAAATCCTCCTGTCTCGGGAATTTAGGGGGTGTAGTAGTGCTAACTGGCAACTGAAGGGGTGTTATTTTAATTTTTGTTCTATTTACAACCCTGCTGTTGTACAGTACATCATTAAACAAAAGCCTAAATAAAGGTACCATGATGTATACTTAGAATAAAACATGAAAAAGGGTGTGAATCCTTCCTTAGCATTGGATGCCCTCTTGCTCTAAAGCCGTGTCCATAATAGAACTGCAGCAACCCACTTACAGTGCCTTGCGAAAGTATTCGGCCCCCTGAAACTTTTGAACCTTTTGCCACATTTCAGGCTTCAAACAAAAAGATATAACATTTTAAATTTTTAGTGAAGAATCAACAACAAGTGGGTCACAATTGTGAAGTGGAACGAAATTTATTGGATCATTTAAACTTTTTTTGTAATAATAAAACTGAAAAGTGGGGCGTGCAAAATTATTCGTCCCCCTTGCATTAATACTTTGTTGTGCCACCTTTTGGTGCGATTACAGCTTCAAGTCGCTTGGGGTATGTCTCTATCAGTTTTGCACATCTAGAGACCGAAATTCTTGCCCATACTTCCTTGCAAAACAGCTCGAGCTCTTTGAGGTTGGATGGAGAGCGTTTGTGAACAGCAGTTTTCAGCACTTTCCACATATTCTCAATTAGATTCAGGTCTGGACTTTGACTTGGCCATTCTAAGACCTGGATACGTTTATTTTTGAACCATTCCATTGTAGATTTTACTTTATGTTTGAGATCATTGTCTTTTTGGAAGATAAATCTCCATCCTAATCTCAGGTCTTTTGCAGACTTCAACAGGTTTTCATCCAGAATGGTCCTGTATTTGGCTCCATCCATCTTCCCATCAATTTTAACCATCTTCCCTGTCCCTGCTGATGAAAAGCAGGCCCAAACCATGATGCTGCCACCACCATGTTTGACAGTGGGGATGGTGTGTTCAGGGTGATGAGCTGTGTTGCTTTTACGCCAAACATATCGTTTTGCATTGTTTCCAAAAAGTTGGATTTTGGTTTCATCTGACCAGAGCACCTTCTTCCACATGTTTGGTGTGTCTCCCAGGTGGCTTGTGGCAAACTGTAAACAGACTTTTTATGGATATCTTTGAGAAATGGCTTTCTTCTTGCCACTCTTCCATAAAGGCCAGATTTGTGAAGTGTTCGACTGATTGTTGTCCTATGGACAGACTCTCCCACCTCAGCTGTAGATATCTGCAGTTCATCCAGAGTGATCATGGGCCCCTTGGCTGCATCTCTGATCAGTCTTCTCCTTGCTTGAGATGATGAAAGTTTAGAGGGACGGCCGGGTCTTGGTAGATTTGCAGTGGTCTGATACTCCTTCCATTTCAATATGATCACTTGCACAGTCATCCTTGGGATGTTTAAAGCTTGGGAAATCTTTTGGTATCCAAATCCGGCTTTAAACTTCTCCACAACAGTATCACGGACCTGCCTGGTGTGGTACTTGGTCTTCATGATGCAGAACCCTGAGACTATCACAGAGCAGGTGCATTTATACGGAGACTTGATTATACACAGGTGGATTCTATTTCTCTTTATCAGTCATTTAGGACAACATTGGATCATTCAGAGATCCTCAATGAACTTCTGGAGTGAGTTTTCTGAACTGAAAGTAAATGGGCCAAATAATTTTGCACGCCCTACTTTTCAGTTTTATTATTACAAAAAAAGTTTAAATGATCCAATAAATTTCGTTCCACTTCACAATTGTGACCCACTTGTTGTTGATTCTTCACCAAAAATGTAAAATGTTATATCTTTTTGTTTGAAGCCTGAAATGTGGCAAAAGGTTGAAAAGTTCCAGGGAGCCGAATACTTTCACAAGGCACTGTATATATTATGAAACCCTTACCTTTCCTGTAAGCTCGGCAGCTGCCGACATCTTACTCTACATTAAAGAACCTGATCGTATGAAAATAGCTATTAATAATAATAATGACGCTATTGTGTTACGTTATTACCAAGGATGATTTCACAGTGGAAGCCGATAACTGGACATTAGATGTGTTTCTCCTGCTGGTTTCCTCCATGTCCTTAGGTCTTTGAAACTTGATTTATGGATCTCACCTGTGTCTCTTTCTGTAACTAGTATCTGTTTAGCATTGACCCCTGGTTCCCTGTAGTTTAACATATGCCCCTTTGGTTAATACTAATGGAAAACAAACTAAATACATGTAAAGTCCTGGAGTTCATGCCAGGGTTTTGCAATAGTGACCTTCAACTGTAGGAGGTCAGCTCCAGTACTGAAAGCAAGATTATCTTGTAACCCCAAACCATCACTATATCCAGACAAGGAGACAGAGATCTATGGGGGAGCCTATTAACCCAATCACATAAAACAGAAAGGGAAGGGAAGAGACAGACAAGCATACAAATTGGCCGGAGACAGACAAGGAGCATAGCCACAAGGGCTTCCACTCAGGAACATTTGCCATACAAAGATACTGTATGGTCACTCTGCTCCCACAAACTATCTGTATCTCAGGCACAGGCAGGGGTGCACCTAGCCTTTTTGCTGCCTGAGGCAAAAATTTAAATGCCCCCCCCCCTCCAGCCCTACTACCCTACTGTTAAAAGCATACTGTGATACAGGTGAATATAGAGAGATGATTTCTCATGGCCCAGCTACCTCCCCTGCTTGTCTCTAGGTCTCACCGCCTCACCTGGCCTCATTGGAAGTGCACCACTGGGCACAGGTTGGCAGAAGTGATCAGCAATCAAACTGATTTTATTTACAATATGACCGTCATTTTTTTAAACTTTTGGTAAATAGGTATGTCGTATAGTTCATTTTGGTAAAACCGTTACATTATAATGGCAGGCCACTTGTAATTAACCTAGTTCCAATATACCCATAGAAAAGATTAGGGCTCATCATGCACACAGCCATGCTCGGTCCTCGAAACATGGCCCCTATGTCAGCCACATTTCCTGGAGTATTGCCTGTCTTCTGCGCTGGTGTCTCTCAATCTCCAAATCTTATTAGACAAGCCGAGCAGGATAGACACACTGGCCACCTGTTTGGACAAAAAGGGACTGGCGAATAGCAAGATGGAAGAAGCAGGCAGACACACAAATTCGGGACACCCTACCACCAAGTCACGGTAAATGTTCAGATGAGCCCATGTGTCCACCTAGTGAAGATTTATCTACCAAAGGAAAATCCCAACCATTATTTTTCATATTGTTGTGTTTAAATATTACGTAATGAGGGAACGTTCATTTATTTCTGTATGTTGATTTACTAAACAAAGAAACTTTCCCCCCAGGAAATAAAAGAAGATCCACAATATTTCACTAGCATATCCAGAAAAACTAGATCTGATAACAGGAAATAAATATATTCATAGATTTTGTAGCAAGCCCAAACAGAAATATTGCATGTAATAGAGGCCAACCTATAACTCCAATTCACAAGTCTGTAAACGTTTGAAAAGTGAGGAGACCAGTTGCTGGAGTTGTCTGCTGTTGCATTCTAGAAGCTCAAAAGTGCTGGGGTCTTCTTTTCCAGATTTTTTGTTTCATGTTACTATGATGCAGCAAAGGTTTATTTGTTGGTGAAAGGTCTGGACTGCAAATGGGCCTGTTCAGCACCCGGACTCTTCTTTTCTGGAGCCATGATGAATGCAGTATACAGATTAACATTGTCTTGCTGAAAAATATAAGGCCTTCCCTGAAAGAGCCATTGTCTGGATGGAAGCATGTTTATTTATTAATTTATTTTACTCACTTATATAGCGCTGACATATTCAGCAGTTCTGTACAGACATTATCATTGCTTGCTGTCTCCAGTGGAACTCACAATATAAGGCTACTTTCACACCAGCATTTTTGCTGGATTCGGCAGGGCTCAGCAAAAAACGCTTCAGTTACTGATAATACAACCATCTGCATCCGTTATGAACAGATCCAGTTGTATTATCTATAATATAGCCAAGATGGATCCGTCATGATCTCCACTGAAAGTCAACGGTGCCAGATCCGTTTTGATCTACACAGTGGCGTAACTACAACTAACTGGGCCCCACAGCAAATTTTTGAAAGGGGCCCCCCAGAAACTTCTTCACAACCCCCAACTCACATGCAACCCTCACTCTTGTGGCTAGTCAACATTGAGCTCTCCCAGACAAGGCGTGACAGCCGCTCCAACCGTTTCCTATAGTGTCACTGTATATAATGTCATTGTATAATACTGTTGAGGGGGCCTGACAATAAAATCTTTTAGTCTCCCTCCTGAGGGGGCCCCTTGTGGGTCTGGGCCCCAAAGCAGCTGCTTCCCCTGCTTCCCCTATAGCTACGCCCCTGGATCTACATCCCATGACAGAAAGAAAACTGCAGCATACTGCGGTTTGCTCTCCGGTATGAGAAAGCAACCAAATGGAATGTGGAGCATTCAGTTCTGTTGCCTTATGTTTTGTCCCCATTGACAATGAATGGGGACCAAACTAAACCGTTTTTCTCCAGTATTGAGATTCTATGACAGATCGCAATACCAGAAAATAGAAACACTAGTGTGAAAGTAGCCTATGTATGTTGTTAACCTCTGTATACTTTTCAGCATTGATAGTGCCTTTTCCAGATGTGTAACCTGCCCATGCTATAGGCAGTAATGCAATCCCATACCATCAGTGATGCAGGCTTTTGAACTGTGTACTGATAACAAGCTGGATGGTACCTCTCCTCTTGAGTCCACAGGACACAGAATCATGGTTTCAAAAAAGAACTTCAAATTATCATTCATCTGACCACAGAACAGTTTTCCATTTGGCCTCAGTCCATTTTAAATGAACTTTGTCCCAGAGAAGACAGCAGCATTTCTGGATCGTGTTGGCATATGGCTTCTTCTTTGTATCATACAGCTTTAACTTGCTTTTATGGATCGCACATGTTCACAGGCAATGATTTCTGGAAGTGTTCCTGAGCCCATTCAGTGATTTCCAGTACAGAATCATGCAGTGATGGGTGCCCATAGGTCCAGAGCATCCAATATTGTAAGTCTTGTTCCTAGTGCACATGGATTTCTCCAGATTGCATTCTGTTTTTTATTTATATTTATGTACATTTTATACAGCATGTAAACTTTTTTTTTAATCGGAGCTATACTTATGTAGTGTGTATGACTTGATATAGACCCTATTATGTTATGTGGTCTTGTCAGTATTGGACAAGATAGCTTTTCATACTTTACTGTAGAAAAATACATTGCTTCATAAAAAACACTATAAAAACAAACAAAAAAGTACCAATGCCACTCCCAAACAAATCAAAGCATGGGGCAGGCAATTAAATAAAAGCCATCAAAAAGCTAGTGTGGCAGTAGCCTTAAAGGGAACCTGTCGGCTCTGAAACACCCTCCAAACTACAGTAAGCGGTGTGTAGTGTAAGTGACATTGAGCCCGGTTATGTAATTTTTATCTTCATACTTCCATTCCGTCGCTGTGCTCTGACAAACCTGCAGTAAAATGGACTCCAGTGCTTACTCACATAATGGAGAGGACTCAAAGAAGAGCCCTCTCAATGCATTTTACTGCTGGTTTGTGGGAGCACAGCGTCAGAATAGAAGTGAGTATGAAGATAAAACTTACATATTCTGATTCAGCATCACTTACATTATACACCACTTACTCTAGTTCAGGGGGTGTTTTGGAGATGACAGGTTCCCTTTAAGAAAGCTTTTCCATTTATCGGATGTCCACAGAATGCCCAGACCTGTCCTTTCTCCTCTGGGAGTAAAGCTTGTTCCCCTTCTCCCATTTAAAAAACACTCTCCCTCTCTGTTTGTGTCATCCTCCATTTTCCTACAGATCATTATGGTATTACACCTCTAAACCATGAACTCTATGTACCCGATCACTGCATTTCACACTTAGGTGTAGGATTGCCATCTACAAACTCAGCACTGCAGTTTTCTATCCACTATCAATCTACTAAAGTGAAGGGCCAAAATCCAGCAGAAAGGATAGTTGTCCTCATGAGCATGAAAGGTCAGGAAAGGCATTTTTATTAAAGGAAAGCTCTTGGATCCTCATTCCACAAGCAGTAATGGAATTGCAGCCTGAAGGAGCACAGACACAAACAGCTATGTGAAGGATGGTCCTCCTGAAGTGGACTGGACAGACCACATTGTGGAGCCAGGGAAGTAATAAATAACGCTGACTTTTGCTGTAAGTGAATGGGAACTTATAAAATGCATCCTGGCATTTAATCAGATGCGATATTAAAGTGCAAATATAGGCATTATTGGTACATGGGTCAGTTTTATAAAAGCAATGGCACCCTGGTCAACAAAGAAAGCAGAACCCTCCACATGCCACCTTAAAATGTTTAGCACATCTCAAACACAAATGATAGGCAATTTTTTGCCCAAATATGCATACATATATACCAGTGGTGGAGAACCTATGGCACGGGTGCCAGAGGTGGCACTCAAAGCCCACTATCCCTGGAAAAAGCCTAAGGTATATGTAGATTTTGGGATACAGTTTGGGCACTATGGCCCTGATTTATCACACCTTCACTCCAGAATTCTGTCTTCAAAAAGTCGCACGATAGGGCTTTTGCGACTTTTTTGCGCATTTTTTTGCGACTTTTTGCATGTGTACACAACTCACTCCAGTTTGTAATATGGGTGGAAAAGTGGGTGTGGTTAGCCATGTTAATGAGTTTCACTCCAGATTTATCATTGCGACTTTTTTAAAAAAGTCGCAAAATAGTCGCAATCTCACTCCAGGAGGAGGGTGGAGTAGGAAAAGTGGAGGAGCTTCTCTAGACAGAAGTGTTAGGTTTAAGGACAAGCCACATTTATCAAACAACCTGTGACGTTTGATAAATGTGGCAGAAAGTACTCCAACACAGACTGAAGCAAAACTGACTTCAAATGTTTTCCTAATGATAAATTCCCCCCTAGGTCTGTAAAATGGTCGTCATCACTGCCATATGCCATTGTACAAATGCTGAATAATACTTCCATGCAATTCCTAAATAATACTTCCATACAGTATCCAATTAATGCTACCATATAGTGCCCACATAAACTGCCCTATTTCACACACAAAACTGCCATTCACTGTCAAAATTAAACTGCCATTCAGCACCCACATACCACTGACATGTATTTCCCACATAATATTGTAATTCAGGTCCCAGATAAGACAACATACTGCGTGGTTCATTTTAATTCATTGGCAGGGTTCTGTTCTCTTTACTGCAACTGATAAAGGAGCAAAATGTTTTGCCACACTACTCTCAGGTTGTTTCTGAAAGTCCCTCAAGAAAACAGGGGCCCTAGGCATTTACCCAGGTTGCCATCCCCTAAAACTGGTCCTGACATAGGTAACCCCAAATGATCAACACGCTTAAACCTAACTCAATCTCAAGTGATAAGTCTCAGTTTATGACAATAGTCCTCTACTAAACCATGTACCGGACAAAATGTTGACCAGTAGGACCCAAAAACATGCATATCATATGGGCTTGTGCAGTGAGATGAACCAGCTCATTCTGACCCCAGACCCCTTCCTTCCACATGGGTAACTGATATGTGCCAGGGCACTAGCACTCCAGAAGCCCTGCAAAAGTATGATGGCCTGTGATCTGGGTGAACTAGTGATGATGGACACTACGTTCTTGGGATATGATAGGATGAAACATGTAGGTCACAGATTTGACCTCACAATCCAGCATACAATTTGGTATGATGAACTATATACCTACTAAGAGGACATGTGCCACACATATTGTCACATCCTTTGGAGCTATATTGTTACTACCTAGAGTATATATGGTCCATACATGCTAGAAAATCAGTCTCATATGGTCCTCCAGAGCTTCTGCTATTAGACGAGGTCCTCATCAGAGTATCCTTTTTGGTTACTCAATATGTTCCAATAGGTTATTAATCTATAGCAGACAGTTTACTGTCATTGCTGGATGGGAGGTGTGTGAGAGGAACGCCCGGTGCCTACAGAGCCTCAGGGTATACTGGAGTACTGGTAATTACACTGCTTGGCTTGTCTGTTGATGATGCATTGAATAAATAGTAGGGTATTAAGTATTCTCAGAATGGAGTTTATTATAGGAAAGCATGGAAATATAATTGCATATGATTATCTTATAATTGGTAAATGAGCCAAAAATATCAGATATTCATAATGTTATTAATAAGACTTTATAGACTCTACTGTTTTATGACATACAAGTATTACTGAGAATCACTGAGTTGAGAGGGACTGTAATATGGCGGCCATAGTAGTTTCTATCAAATTCAACATCCTTTAAAATAATAATTTCTGAAGTTGGCTGTAATTTTGTAATGTACTGCTTTTTACCTTTATTGCTCCTATCTTCCTTTCTGTGGCAGGGTTGCCAACCATCCCAAAATTTCTGGACAGTCTGTAAAAATAGGTGACCGTGGTATCCATGATTTTTTTTTTTTTTAGGCTGATGGTATATGACTAGATTATTTTAGTGGGAATTGTCATCATTTTACACCCCATAAACGCTGCTAATGAGTCCATATCAGTATATTGAGCTACAGATATGTATTAATTATATTTTTTTATCATTCATTATGGTTTTCCAATTTGTCCATAAAAAATGTTGCCTGTCTGGGATAAATTGTCCAGAAAAAGAAAAATTCTGGCAACCTTGTTCTGTGGTCACAGGACCATGTCCATGCAGCTCTTTCTTATTTCCTGTGTTTTGTCCATAGACGTGTCAGTGTCTATGTAACTAGCAAGCAAGAGGAGCTATAAACTAGCAGGGCAAGATGTAGCTATAGGGAATGCAGAGGTAACAGTCGCTTCCGGGCCCAGGAGCCTGAGGGGTCCCAAAGACCCTTGTGCCGCATAAGAAGACACCGGTATTATAGAAAGTGCAAGCTGGTCAAGTTACACCTCTGGCTGGAGGGAAGGGGGTAGGTCAAGAATTTGGCATGGAGGGGGTGCCATTTAAATTTTTGCCTGGGGAAGGTGCTTTAAGTACCCCAGTATTGCCCGCCATTGGTTGGTGAAGATTAGAGTGCGCTTACACTGGCCATTAAGAGCCAGAGAGAGCCTGCATGCCCTATGGGCAGAGGAGGAGAAGCCTTGCTGGCAAGCAGGCCACAGCCTGCATGGAAACACAAAGCAAGCCCAGTGGCTGGGTCCACTAGGAAGAGGACAACAGGAGGCAGGTCTAGGCCGCCTGGAGGTGAATGGTCCAGATCTATACTGATAGAGTCAGGCAGTATAAGGACACAGCCGAGGAATGGTAACAACCAGTTGTCAATTTATTTATACATTTCCAAGAGTAGCAATAGAGGAGCAACACAATACTATGTTCTAAGAAATTATGCTCTAGGTTTGTTATTTTATGAGGAATGCAAGTATTTGCTAAAGCAGACATGTTAGGAGAGCTATCAGGACTACTTTAACCATGGAGTAAAAAATACTGGAAAAACCTTTGTCCATCCAAGACGGCTGGACCATTGTGGAAACCAAGAACAGTTCTTTCCTTTTGTGTCATCCCTATTTTATTATAGATTGTAAGCGCAGGGCCTTCACTTCTATTGTGTGAATTGTTGATTAGTTTGTTTGATTTTGTATGTGCATGCATCCACCAGAAGATGCACAGTGGACGTCATGTAACCAGAAGATCTCTTTGTAAAGCAAGGAATGCTGGCTCTCAGAAGTGAAGTGATGCATTTGGAACTAATCCAAGTGACAACATATAAAACACAGGATGAACACGAGAGGTCAGGCCGAGTATAGACACCAGGCTGTGTTAATAGGGCAGAAATGCCGCATGTTGTGCCATAACATTCTCCACCGAGGATCCTCATTCTGTCTCCTGCATCCATGACAGAGGAGACAAGCAAAGAAAACAAAAGAGACAAACGGAAGGTGATAAGTTCATAAAGGAGACCACAACACAGCTTGTCTTCAGCAGCCAGGCTCCACAGGAAGGGTAATAAAAGGCCATAGGAAACCGAAAAAAATAATATGTACTCACTGACCTATGGAAAAGTTAGCTGAATTTAAAGGGAATGTTTCTAATAGCTCAGAAAACACATACACCATAGCTAAAGCTAACCAGACACCTTACATAACGTTAGTGGAGCCTGAAAATTTTAACAAAATCTGATGAACATTTACACATGCAAGTCACATTATTATGACCCCCCAGGTAATATCCAGAGTAACCACCATGTGCAGCATGGACAGATGCTAGATAGGCTGGGAGTGACTCAGTAAGGTCCTGGAAGGTTGTTACAGGTATCTGCAGCCATGCTGACTGCAGTGCATCCCACAGCTGCTGGAGGGTGTATGGGGGAGGGTCTGCAGTTTCCATGTTTATTCAAACTGGTACCATTTGTCCACTCACAATGCACTTCCACCACAACAACATGTGAACAGGTCACAAACTGTGAGGTTTCATAAATATTGCCACTCTTGGCCCGAAATCTAATAATCGTCCCTTTTTGCAGCTCTGATAAATTGCTCCTTTTACCCATGACTGCAACAAGGGATATGTGTATAAAAAGCCTATCACACACCTTATATACCCACCAAGCCACCTCAGCATACATGACTTCCTTCATGAGCTACACACTGTCGACATCAAAAGTAGAAAGCAGCCATAATGTGACTCAACCATTGGGGGACAATGATTGGAGATATTGGATATCTAAAAACCTGATCCTCTGACAGAGTTGTCTAAAAGGTTTTTAACCCCCTCTCCATATCACAATATTGTTCATGGGGGGCTCCGGAGAGATAACTGTCCCAAAAGAGCAGTAAAATACAATGACATATGCTTATAATGGATTCTCTCCATCCATTTGTAAAATAAAAAAATCACCAGCAAATAAGTTCTTGAGTTGTCCTCTCCTGCCCAGGTGTTGAAAGGCAGGGAAAGATACTTAAAAGGGTATTCCTATCTGGAGATTTATGGCACAACCTGATGTCAAAGGCAGACTGGGAACTTAAAGTGGCCCTGAAAAAATACTAAAAAGTGCCCCCGTTTTGTAGTCAAGTTGAAATTGATGGAAGGGCCAACACAGATAGTCGGGGCCAGCAATACCATATTTAGGCACATTATACCACCCCATCAGAGCCAAATACCACAGTCCATCACAAAATACTGCCAGCAGCACAAAATACATCCCCAAAAACTTCCACTGACCAGCCATGAGGAGGGCTCAGGCGCCCCCCTGAGCATCGGCCCACCGGGAAATTTCCCTGTAAGGTCTATGGCCAATTCGCCCCTGTCTGATGTGTACGGTCAGATACCTTCAGTCCTTTATGTTTCTATAATCATGGTGGCTGTAAATGTAATTCTAGATGGAGCTACAAGAGTTTATGAGATAAGCCTCAGGAAATCACCATTGACACATAATGAGTAACTATATAACAGATGGCCAAGTCAAGTGTAGAGTCCCATCAACACATCATTACATTGAACCTGTGTACTAAATGTGCCTATTAATATGTAGTCATGCGCTTGCTTTGGCACACATGGATGCCCATGGACAGACATCACACACTTGCTAGAAGGACCGTGAAGGAAGGAGATACTTAGGTACATCCTGGAGACCCTGGCTTGTGTATGGCCAGGACATGTTAAAGTCACTGACCCAATGCACAAGTAGCAGTGTTAGCGTGCTATCTGGCCATTGTAGAGAGATAAGAGGCCATGCTTCCTGTGTTGTGGTCAGAAACAACCCACGGAGAGCGAGCCTCACACCGGTAGAAATCCTCATGTTATGTAAACACGACTTCTCAAGTGCTGGCGAGGAAGGACTACACACACACACAATGACTTACATGTTTTCTTCTACTTACCTCCTGTTACTCATAAAGGACTTAAAAGGTTCTGTAACAAAAAACAACATTTAACCCGTGACATGCAGGTGCACTTCCACATCACATATATTGTTCCAATCTAGTAGTAGAGTCTTCTTTGTACTTTGTGGCCTACAGCAGTGGTTCTCAACTCCAGTCCTCAGGACCCATCAGCTGGTCATGTTTTCTGGATTTTCTTAGTAATGAGCAGGTGATATAATTAGTGTTCATCCATCAGGACTTATCACAGGTATTCATTCTGTGGGATATTCCCAAATCCTGACTGGTAGGTGGGTTCTGAGGACTGGAGTGGAGAACCACTGGCCTACAGAAACCTCACAGGGGCCTATGGTGCCAGCTATTGCCACCCAGGACAGAGGACCTTGTATTGCTTTCACCCTCCTTAACCAATTCCATTCCTCCTAGTTTGCAGACAGTGCAGGTCTTCTAGAGGAGGATGACCTGTTTATGTCCTGTTACAAACTAGCAAAAGCCAGGGCTTCCTCTCTGCGAGATATTATTTATTTCTCTTGTTAATATAGCACCAACTTATTTCAAAGCACTTTAAAGACATCATCATCACTGACCATTCCCAGTGGAGCTCACAATCTAAATTCCCTATCAGTAGGCAGTGGCGGTCTTAACCACAATGCAAACAACCTAGGTCAGGTCAGACAGCGCCACAACTTTCGATTGTATCTGCGTGCTCAGTCAGATAAGACAGACAGACAGTAATCACCATTACCAGAGGAGGTCCCTTTAACTGTCTACTGTCAGGCTGGGCTGCTGCATTGTCGCTGACAGAGAGACGTTATGTGAGGGTGGCCAGATGGTCCAGTTTCCAGGCTTCCAATCCTCTGTCTGGCGTAAGGCCTGGATGAAGTCCTGGGAGTCCTCTTTTTCTATGGCACCACCACTCAGGCAGCAGCAGAGTGTTTGCTGCAGCCACAGCACCAACTGAGGCTCCCATGTTCAGATAGCTGCATTGCATGAGATCCTGCTCGGTGTCCGCCATTCTCACTGTCCCTGACTGGGTATATAACGATCTGATGCTCTGGCTGTTAATTTCCACTGGGACCATAAGGCATTTATGTAACTAGCCGTAGATATCCTCCTGAATTCAAATGTATTGCTGTCCTCTGGATGGTGATACAGTAGAATACTGCGAAGAAGCCCAATGGCTCTCTGCCCTGCCGTACACCTGCATAGGCCACGATATGATGCAGTGTACAAATGGCTCAGGGACGTCTCTAGTTGCAGGTTGGAAGTGCATGTGACCTGCATCAGAGATGATGACTTGAAATAGGAATCAGGTTTGTTTTTTCCTTGGCCACTTGGGGAGTATACTACTAGGGGCACTATAGGGGTCATTACTAGGGAAAGTTCAGGCAGCAAGCTGAAGGTAGGAGCTGTGGCCCTCATCTCACCTCCTAAGTCCTCTGCTTAATATCTTCATTAGAGGCAATTGAAGGAGGAGGAGGACAAAATGTGGCAGCTATTGATGGCCACCACAGATGGACAGCTTCTTTGGAGGTATTTTATGCTGTGGTATAGCTGATGGTGCCTACTTTTGTTGGCCCTATCTATTTGTGCTGTCAATTTGAACCTGCCTACCACGTGGGGGTCACTGTTAGTTTGGTCATTTGGGTACAGTGGTGGCACACTGAGGGTATGGTATCATTTGGGTAAAATTGGGGGGGGCAGAGTGGAATTTGGGGCAGAGAGGTGGCACATTGGGAGACAGAGTAATGGTGCATTTGGGGCAGAATGGTGGCACATTGCAGGCAGAGTGAAGGCACATTGGAGTCAGAATTATCATATACAGGGGATAGAGTGATGATGGCATTCCAGCAAGTGTGGAACTGGCCTGTAGCAAACTCTTGGATGCAGCAAGGGCTGTTGTTTTTTTTTTTATTTAAAAAAAATACCTTTGATTAGGGTCCACAAACATTACTGTACTTGAGGCCATAGAAAGCCCAAGTCTGCCACTGTCAGTATGTCTTTGGAGTGTGGGATGAGTACCTGGAAGACACCCACATAAACACAATGAGAACATATAAACTGTATACAGATGTTGTTCTTGGTCAGATTTGAACCTAGAACCCCAGTCCTGCAAGGCACCACCCATAGCAGCCACATGGACTGTCTCTATGGTATGTATGCCTTTGTTCCTTTTTTGGCCCTATTATGTGGGGCATTTCGTACTGTGACCAAATGACTTTGTCCATCTGATAAAATGAGCAGAAGAAAATGAACATGTATGGTTGGTTCCTTTCATTTTGTCCATACAGGCCCAGGGCTTGGGGTCCATTGTTGCTGCCAAGAATATATCTTGCACCATATTCTTAATAGTGGTATCATTGTTATGTTGTATTATTATTATGGTAGTGTTTGCAGCCTTATGAAAAGTGTGATGGTTTTTGACATGCAACATCTGGTCCCAGATGTCATGATTTTTGGGAGAAAGATACAGCAGTGACCCTCTGCAGCATGAGAAAGTATAGGTACCTCACATGGGCCAGTGGCTAAAAAGGGTTGTCTTCCTGTCCTTTTTGGGTGTTTGCCCATGTGATTATGACACCCCTGGGTCATGAGTTGTGTTTTGTCAAAGGCTACATTTTGGGAGTAGACTGTGAGGGTGGTACTAGCTGGGGCTTAGTCTGCTGGACTGAATTCCACTTCAGTCCAGGTGGAAACCCAGCCACACAGCAGCTGGTAAGTGACTGAGCAGACTGGATGGACTGGTTTTATCTGCAAATACTATAGTAACCATATATATAACCCGTCAGCCTTTCTGACATGTCTGTTTTAGTAAATTCTTATATTCCCCCAGAAATAACAATTGCAGAAAATTCTGTCTTCTGTTATACCTCCAGGGAATGCATCAATATGTTAGCAACTATGTGTTACCATTCTCATAGTTAAAGGGATGTGTCCCTATATACTGTCCAATCAGTGCAGATGTGTAGGGACACACCTTACTGAAAGGGGTATCTGCACTACTCCAGACCAGGGGTATCTGAAATTGCTGTAATGTTATATTTTGTACTAATGTCATATTATGTTTTATATATCTGCCGTATACTTCAGCAATAATAAGGTATGGAATTTAATAATAAGGAATAGAATTTATCATCCTTTTCTTGGTCCTACTTCCTGCCAGGACACACTGGCCTTTTGACTGTTTGGTTTAAATCTGACTTGTTTATGTCTGGAAAAACTGCTTAGGCTACTTTCACACTAGCGCTGTTCCTGCCAAAACAGCCTGCTGGATCTCTCTGCATTCCAGCATTGCCAGAAGCTAAAGCGCCACAGCAGTTTTCGTCTGGCTGATTCTCAGCATATTTGCCAGTTTGCAGCTGTATCTCCACTGGTTCGCATTATAGTTAATGGGGCTGGACCGTGGCGCTTTAGCTTTCGGCAGTCATTCCTATAGACTTGTATTGAAACTTTATACAAGTCTATGACAGACTGAAATTGCAACATTGTTTCTGTTTCAGTTGTGAGTCTCCATTCCACCTCTCTCACTAGAAGGTTCTAGTTCAGCTGTAAATAAGGAGAGCAGTTAGAGCCCCTTGTTGCAGATAGTGACCAGTGTTTTGTTGAAGAGACTCTGCCAGACTTTATGACCAGAAGAGGATGCTGAGAAGGGGATACCCTGCCACAGACCCTGGGTCGCCAGCCCTTTGACCACAGGGCCAGCCAGACAACTGAGCCACAGACTTTGGGCCACCCTCCCTTTGCCCAGGGTATCAGCCTTCTGAGAGAGATAGGGGCAGCTAGTTCAGGCCTTTCCTCAGCACAGAACCTTCTTCTGCCAGAAGGGAGACTGGAGAATCCAGCCCAGTGCTTGCCTGTATTGTTTAGCACTTGAGTTCCTTCAGTAAAGAAGCATATTGGTTTACTGTAAACCCTGACTCTCTGAACTTGGGGTGCACCATGCCTTACCATCCCAACAGATAGCAACCACACATGGTGACACCTCGATGGTATTCTGGGACCTATCGTAGCATTTGGACCACCCCAAACCTGGCCACTGCAGGTAATTTCCTGGAAGAATAACAGAGGAACAACACAATGCAGAATTCTAAGAAAAAATACTCAAGAATTGTGATTTAATTGGGGAAAAAACTAAAACAGATATGTCAGGAGACAGGTCTTCTTTAAATATTTAAAGTCAAAGTCCTACTAGTACAGAAAAGGAAACATGTATTTTCCTTACAGAATTCACTTCCAGCCCTGGCATATCACTGTCAGAGCGGCAGATTGTGTAGAAGTGCTGAACATGACAGCACCTGCTCTCAGAGAGAGGACGCATTCCTGCCTGGCACGAAGTGGGTTGTGACCCAGATTTAAATGGTAAGTGTCACATTCAATCACACACCTAAGAAAACATTACCGTGCTGAATCCACATGGAGACGGCGGTTCACCCACACAACGCTGCTGCGACTGCAGGGCTGGCAGTCATTCTCACGCTTGTATAGAAGCGGGGGTCATGTATATCATGTGTCCTGGGGTGTTGGTGGATGTCATTGGAAAAATTCATCCACGTACTGTATTTCTATCATGAATACGCTGTATGGTAATTTGCAATATGCTTAGGGAAAGTTCCCATCTGCGCTGGTAACCTCTGGTAGCATGTTATGGCAGAGGAATAGACTACTGGAGTTACCGGATCTGGCATAGATGGACACGAGAGAGTAACAGACTACTGAAGTTACCGGATCCGGCATAGATGGACACGAGAGAGTAACAGACTACTAGAGTTACCGTATCTGGCATAGATGGACACCAGAGAGTAAGAGAGTACTGGAGTTACTGGATCCGGCATAGCTGGACACCAGAGATTAACAGACTACTGGAGTTAACATATCCGGCATAGCTGGACACCATTGGGCACTGCTGGATCCTTCTTCACTATAATGGGGTCTGGTGGGTTTGCATGCAGTGTTTTTTGTATTTTTGTTTAAGCAGATTGCCGTAATTTTTGCCGAAAACCTGCTGGATCCCCGTCAAATTCCAATATGGTCAATGGGGATCCAGCAGTGCAAGGCTGTTTGCTGCTATGCTGGATACACCAATTCCGGTAGTCTGTTCCCCTGCCAAAACAGACTCGGATTACCTCAATAAAGATGTGAATGTAGCCTTACCTACTCAATATCTACTTTCTACTACTCTCAGTCAGGATGCCAACATTCATCAGACTTTGTAAGAAGTAACTCATGATTCTTTACATCTTTTTTGTATATATCTCCAATGTTTTCTGGTTTTCTGTCTGCAAAAACGGATCCATGAAAAGCGACCGCTTCTATGTGCCTTTTATTTTTCTTCACTCCCATCAATAGAAATTACTATTCTGATCCGCAAAAGTGAACCAGAGGGATATACAAATATGAAGAAGGATATACAGGCCCGTTAAAATAAAATGGGGTGTGAATAACCCAACTGACTTGTGTGAGTGCTTTAGATGTTTATTTTAAATAACAGTTTTGTATGTAAGACTCAGTACATGTTAGGCAAGTTTCACATCTGCAGCACAACTCTGCTGCAGGCTGTTCCAGCAGAGAACTGCCGGATAGTGCCGCCTGCCCGCTGAAACTATTGACTATAATGGGATTGGACGGAGATCCGTCCACTTCCTAGTAAATAAGCCAATATGGCCAGACAAACACTGCACACATCGTTTTTTGTTTGGCCAATTTCCTGCATTCTCTGTCAAAACAGCCTGCCGGAGAGCTGTGTATAGAAAATATAGCAAATAGATAATTTCATACATAGGAAAATACTGTCATCTACTTCCCCCAAATCTTATGTGCAAGGAGAGCTTCCAGATACTGCATTACATCCCCAATCCAGCCAGAAGAATTGCCCTACATCCCAGGATGATCTTGCCCCCAACTCCACAGCCATCCAAGCCTCTGAATGCTGCGGCCTGCAGATGATTCCCAGACAGGACAATTGTAAGTGCACCAACATTAGTGCACCAATGTTTCTGCAACTGGGCCCCGCCACTCAGACTGGGTTAATTGTTAGACAGGGATTAAAGTGGTTGTCCAGGTTCAGAGCGGAAACCCAGACATATCCCTTCTTCACCAGGCAACCCCTCTGAATGCAGCATCTGAGCATTGCGCATCGCAAGGGCTGTTTGTTCACATTTCTACACTGCTAGGCAGAGGCTTCCTCCTAGCAGTGTCACCGGCACTAATGGGCATGCTTTAGCACTGCCCTACACTGTTTTGCAGGCTACGGCGGCGCTAAATACTGCCCATTAGGACGTCACCGGGCTCACAGCTAGGCGGAAGCTTCCACCTAGTATTCCCATACAGAGACTCAGTATGTCACTGGATTCAGCGCAGGGCAAGGGAGGGCATCGAAGCATGAACCCGGACAACCCCTTTAATATCACACTAAGTGCTAGCAGTAGATGATTCGGAAGTTATACTATATTTGTCTGTTAAAAGAGAGAAGCCCGACCCCATCACTTGGGGTTTTCCATAGACAGAATTGAAATCTGTGCTTTGTTCTTTTTATTTCTTTATATTTATGTTTTTCACCATTGTTCATCTTTTCCAAAAATAAACCTATTGATTAGTTAACCCCTTCCCGGGGTGAGTGTATACTGAGCTGGGCAGGGGTTTCCCAAGTCGGCCTCTGGCAGAAAAGGAAGACCCTCCTGCTATCCTATGCAGCTCCAATCAAGATTTAGGTGGAGGCACTGCACCATAGTGAGGTGAGAACCGCCAAATACCCTGCCTTCCGAGGGCTGCCCAAAGGGGTGTTACATCCATGTTGCCTCCTTTCCTGGCTTAATTAATTTTTCCATCACATTACACACTGCTTGTTTCCATGGTTCCTAGGCCACGCTACAATACAACAGTGGTGCCCATGCTTGCACACTGTGGAAAAAAGTACCCGTCTGGTGCTTTTTCCTATAGTGTTCAAGCATGGCCACCGCTGCTGGATTGCAGGTGTGTTGCTGCTTCACGACAATGTGCCAGCTCAAGTCTAGCAAATCACAAGCTACTATCAGGAAATACGGCTTCATGGAGCTTAGCTACCTTAGCTACCCTACAGCACAGACTGGCTCCCAGTGATTACGTTCTCTTTCAGAACCTGAAGAAACTTCTGCATGGGCAACGATTTCCTGATAATAATGCAGTGAAAGATGCAGTAACAGAGTTCCTGCAGCAAGAAGTCTCCTTCTATTCTGAGGGCATCTGATCACTGGAGGCGAAGTGGAATAAGGGTGTTGAAGTCTAGGGGGATTACATTGAAAGTAGTAAGTTCAATTGTCTTAGAAAACTTTGCTTTTATATTTAGGTACAGTATATAACTTATTGAACACCCCTCGTATCAAAAGTTTTTACACTGTTCAGTGATACTGCTTTTTATTTTATATTATTAAAAAAGTTGAATGAAATGATTGAACGTAATGGAAATCTCCCTAACGTGTTGGACAGCCATGTTGTCTCTGTACATGTCACATGCAGCGTACATATGTGACATATTTGGCGGATAGAAACATGCAGAAAATGACAATGTCTTATAGGATTCGGCTCCCAGCAGCGCTGAGCTTTCTATTCTGCACTCCATGTCTGACCTGGGTTATGTGGAAGAATATTGACCAGATGGAGGAAGCTGATGGTTTGCATCACACAAACGTCAGCACGGCACATTGTAATCTATAACTTCAGGGCTTATCAGTTCTATCTGGCGCTGGTGCTGGAGAAGAGTGAATACGTTACCAATAAATCGTTTCACTGACTGATAACAACCTGAGAAGTTATGTAAGAACGCAGAGAGCAGACATTGCCATATGACTGCAGTAGTAACGGTTGCAAGTACATTTAGGTCTTATCACTGACATTATTATGCTGGAATAGTGACAGTGATAATTATTGCTATTAGATATTTAGTAACTGCTGGTGTGATGATCTGGGAAGCCATCGCATACGACACTTGGTCAACCCTCAGCGATATATGCAGGCAGGGGCGGATTGGCCACAGACCCTACAGGGAAATTTCCCGATGGGCCTATTTCCAGGGGGCCACCCAAGCACTCCTGATGGCCGCAGGTCAGGTACATTATGATCTGATGCTAAATGGCCGCAGCTGTCCTCCTGAACTGAACTGTATTACCATCCTTAGGACAATGATACAGTTGAATACTGTGGAAAAGGCGGCAGCTTTTTGCGCTGCACTGTGGCATTTGACTCTTCTGGTGAGGTACTTTGTGCTGCACTATGGTATTGCAGGCCCTGTCTACTTCTGTTGTCCCTGCCTAGTTCTGTTGCCCCATCTTCAATCAATTTAGTCCCGCCTACAACATGGGACCACTTTGAGGTTTTTTTACAGGGCCGCTTTAAGTTCCCAATCCACCCCTGTATGCAGGATAATGCTCGCAGTCACACAACAAGGGTTTCCCAGGAATGTCTCCACCACTTTTCCTTTGGCTTGCCTTTATCGCCATTTATGGGACCATATGGAACATCAGCTTTGGCAACTTATGAGTATGCAGGATCTACAGGCCCAGCTGCAGCACCTGTGGGCACATACAGAACCTGTATACCTCCATACCCAACCATATCTCATCTTGTATCCAGGCTAGAGGTGCCCAACGGGGTTCTAGAGCCTCCTTACAATTGTGCAGTTTTACCAATAAACATATCCTCTCCTCTAATCTTGTAATTACTTACATATATCATTACATTCACATAGAAAGTTCTATTGGATTCCAACAACTCCTTCTTGATGTGTTATATTTATGGTGTAATTATAGATATTTTTGCGAAAATCATTGCTACAGGAGCAGAGGAGATGTTCATTCTCATGTTTCCCACGAATGGATTAGTGGGATCTGATCTGTGCCTCTCTCCTTGTGGTACTAATTGCTGCTCACTTCAAGAGTGTGAAATTCTCAGGCACAACCATCCCTCTGCTTCTCCTCATATGACCCTGCTATCATTATGTTATCATCAGGTTGCAGATACTTCTATAGCTGTCAGATCACCCAAAGAGTTGAAAAGCATTAAAAAAAATCACTAAACCTGCCGGTGCCAGGGACTGGGTATGCAAGGCATGGGGGAGGATAGTAGATTATATTAGGATGCAAGTGTTATTTCTCTCCCATGTATCTCATCTATATCTTTTGTTTGTAGTATACTGATCTGATATGACATTTCACAAGTGCTTCACCCTGTGTGACTGGAGGAGTGATGCATAGCTGGACTGGCGAGCCTGAGGAAGAGCCTCTTGTGGACAAGAATAGTCATTTCTATAATAGGAACCAAGGAAAGTGCCAGTATCCATATTTTGCGGATCCACAGTTTCCGTTGTGTGAATGTAGCCTAAGGCATTTGAATCACAAGTAGTTCATATGGCTCCTTCATCCAGGGGCCCACCACCAATGAGGCCAGGTGAGGCGATCACTTCAGGCAGCACCAGGTAGGGGCAAGAGGGGGGGCAGCCGAAGGGCCATGAGCTGAAGGGAAGGGGTTAGGTTAAGAAATTGGCATTGGGGAGGGAAGGGGGGGCTGTTTCAGTTTTTGCCTCAGGCAGCAGAAAGTCAGTCACTCCTGCCTTCATCAGTCCCCAAAATAATTACAAACTCCTAACAAGACATTTAGACAAATATGGGCCAATACCCTCTAAACAGACCCCAGGCCCTCTAAATATTGACCACCCAAATAAATCCAGACCCAGGCCAGCTGAATAAATAAAGAGGCCACAGCAGATCCCCTAAACTAAAGGCCCTTTTACAACGGCCAAGGAAAGAGTGAATGCTCGTTTGTCGTGATCACGTTTTATGCAACACATATAATGATAATTTGTGGGTAGCAGATGGTGCTGTGTAAACAGGGAGGTTCTGCCCACCAACAGTGAAGCTTTCACAGTAGCAATTGTTCATCCCCATACAGAGGAGCTCAACAATCAGGAAATTATTGGGAACGAATGGTGTGTACCTAATAATTGGCTGTGCATCAGCCTGTGTAAAAGGGTCTTTAAAGGGGTTCTCCAGGAATTAAGAAAATGAAAATATTTAAATATTACTTTATTATAAATATATTTCCAAATACCTTTCATCAGTTATAATGGCTCGTTTTGTCTCGGGAGCAATGATTGAAAATGGACGCTGTCCTATTAGTACACACAAAACCTGTCCTAATCACATAGCAGGACAAGTTACTTCACAACACTGAGGTAAAGAGCTGTCTCATTCTCCTGTCTGTTCTGCTTGTCAGGGATTATGATCCTGAATCCAGTTTAATATGATATTTAGCTGAATCTTTGTGGGAATGGAGCTCATGAGGAGACATGAAGTACAGACAGAACGAACAGGACAGACTGTGGTGATGGAGACTCCATAAAAGTGGTGCCAGTTCTGCTCATGAACTCAATTCCTACAGAGATTCAGCTCTTATCTGTATTCAGGATCAAAATCCCTGACAAGCAGAGCAGAGAGGAGGACGAGGCAGCTCTTTACCTCACTGTTGTGAAGTAACTTGTCCTCCTGTGTGATTAGGACATGTTTTGTGTGGGACAGCAGCCATTGTGTTTCTTCTAATCATTGCTCCCCAGACAAAACGAGTCATAATAATAAATGAAAGGTATTTGGGAATATATTTGTCATGAAGTATTACTGAAGTATTTTCATTTTCTTAAATTCTGGAGAACCCCTTTAAGGGGTTTTCTGGGATTTAGATATGGGTGGCCTATCCTCAGGATAAGTCATCAATACAAGATAGGTGGGGGTCCGACACCCAGGGTCTCCTCTGATCAGCTCTTTTATGCAACTGGGCCATACAATGGATGGAAGGCTCCATCCACTGTGTAGTTTCCACTGCCAGTGTACTGCCGTTCATCTCCTATTCAGTTGAATAGGAATAGCTCAGCTGCAGTACCCCTATGGCCACTACACAGTGGACCGATCTTTCTACTTCTGGTTCTGTCCACTATATAGATTCCAGTCAACAGCTGATTGGTTGGGGTGTCAGACCCCCACCAATCTAATATTGATGACCTGTTCTGAGGATAGGTCATCAATATCCAAACACTGCAAAAGCCCTTTAAGAGTGATCCTGAACCCGATTCTGCAGGCACTCATCACTCCTTGTTGTCCTCTTCACTCCTAGAATCTTTAGCCAGAAGCTGGAGAACCCTAGAGACAGACCTACTCTTCCAGCTCTCTTCTTTTTCCAGGAGCCTTCCAGGCGTCCCAGGAGAGTTGACAAGGATGTTTATGTATTGGACCCAGACTGGAACAAGAGGAAGGTAGACTTAGTCATGGTCTAAGTCACCACATCTCAGCATGGTTAGGCAAGGTTCACATGGATTATTTTCAGCTCTGAAAAAATCTACATGAGCTTTTTTCCCCATACATATTTTAAAGTGGTTTTAGCTAGGATTTTCATTTCTGGTCTTTTTCAGTGGAATTATGGACACGGATTCCACGCAGAATCCACATCAAGAATGGAGAGAACACCACTTTTTTTTCTGCGACGTGGTTTCTAAAACCACATGTGGAAAAAAACAGCGCCGTATGGATTAAGAAGCAGATTCTCCATTAAAAGCAATGTGGAAGTTCTCTATGTGTTTTGGTGAAGATTTCAAACCAAAATCTGCAACCTAAAAACTATGTGTGAACCTAGCCTTACATGGGCTGAGAATTAAACAAATCATTGCTAACGAGCAGTCATAGGAATGATTTGGCGGTGGTGTAAACACACTGCCGATTACCTGATGAAGGAGCGAAACGGGTAATTGGATCGTTTGTGCAGCACAAAAAACCCTTGTTTCCCGGTGGTAGATTGTGCTGTGTAGACACGATCTGCTGTCGGGAAACAGCGATTCTGTATGGGGAAGAGTGATGGCATTAGCGATCACTCCTCCCATATTCTGGGGGCAGCCGGATGAGATCGCTACATGTAAATGCACCAATCTACTTCACTAGCGATCAGCAGATTGCGTTCCTTCCCGACAATCTGCTTGTACATCATCCCGTGTAAAAGGACCATTAATGTGAACAATTTAATTAGAAAAAAATGAACTTATTATGTCGCAGTGTCCCACCTAGCTGGCTGCTGGCAGTTGTCCTCCTGACTCTGATGCCTGCCACTTTTCCTCTTGGTTCTCCTCTATTCTTCTGGTCTGATATGCCTTATCACCAGACCATCTAGCCTCAGCCCTACCCTTGAAACTAGTTATGGGCAATTATAAGGAGCTGACCTCTAGATGTATATTACAGAAGTGCATAAATAGCAAATCCTTCATTTTCTTTTTAACATTTCCCTTCAGATTCAGGCTGTTTTATGGAGGTCTCGGTGTCCTTCTCTGTACTGCTTCAATATACAGTAGACTGTTTTATGATGATGGTGTTACTGGGCAATGGTGGAGGGTTCAAATGCATTTCCATGGATTTTATATACATTTATAATGTGAAATATTTCATTTCTGCAGGAAAACTGAACACTTCCCCAGCAGTTTCTAGACTGTACCTTAAAAAGAAGAGATTTTGGTAATAAGCACATAACGAGATTGCTATTTAAGCAATTGCCTAAACTGAACAAGAGTATAAGACATAATATTACTAATTGCTCTTTCTTCATTATGACAGCCTTCACTCTTTCCATCTTCACATACATTATATCCTTCCCTGAATCATTAGGAAAACATTTCCCATCAGTGACCATTGTGCGCCCCTCGGTAAACGCTTCAAAGAAAAACAATTCTTGTTTCTTCTCACTCACTGACTTTCCAGCATTGCAGGAGGACTTACTGGATGAATGATTCAAGAAGACATGTTGTCATTGAAGCTATTGTCTCTAAACCAACTTTTCCCATGTTTTTCATCCAGACGGAAGGCATTGAAGCTGGCCGGTGCCATGCACTGTATGACAGTGTCCATGAGAACATGGTCACAGGATATGCAGGTCACAGGACACTATGGCAGTCACGATTCCTAAGGGTCTGATCCTTTGGTGAAGCTGCCTTGTGGAGTTATACCCTAAGGCTGAGCTTATGTAGTGAACCCCTGAAGAGCCAGTGCAGAGGATGGGAGTGGTAGTGGCCCTGATTAGACATTGTGTTACGTTGTACTCTCTCAGTCCATCGCTTCCTGAGGATCAGTGCAGTAAAAAAGTGATGTGAAAGAATCAGGTAGATGTAGAAGTACAACAAACATTTTTCTTTATGGAGTGCAAAGGTTGAGTTACAGTACATCCAGCTGTCATCTGTACAAGGCGCAATGTCTCTATCCTCAGATAATTAGGTATGGTGGCAGGCAAGTTGGCAGATCATAGCACTCTGGGGTAGTCTTCTCTCTCCTCATTTCCCTTCGCTACAGCTATAAATTGGTACCTGAGGCTGTAGCTATGCACTTAAGAAATACAGGCTTTTGGGTTTGCCTGAGCTGGGCTATGGTGATGGGTGTCTTAATGTGTTCTCCTTCACCTGCAGCAGGATCTGTGAAGTTTTAATTGCTGGTCACCCCGCTGACTGTAGGACCATAGCTTCGAAGAATATCCATAGTCTTGGAGTAGTATTCCTCATAGTTGAGCTGATTCTGTGGCCCTAAGACCCCTAAGGAGCAGATGTTAGTGCTTCCTCACTCCTCAATAGCCTAGCTAGCTCTGTAGAGCTAATGGAAGCTGTCTTACATCTAGAAGCGGCAGTGGATCCTAACTTTGGCGGATCCACCGCCAGTGCTTAATAAATATGCCCCTAAGTCTCCGTATAAGTATGTTATTTTCAGAGTGTTTGGTCCGGTGTAGATTATTGGTGCACATATTCAAGTGTTATTTTTGCTGTTCTTACCCTCTATAGGTTCCCTAATGCACCCAACAGGGAGAAACACCTTGGGACAGTGTATGGTGTGGAAAGGCATTACAGGGGTAGGTTCCTGTGCAGGATTCACCCATCAAGGTGATTCAGGGTCAGTGGTAGCTAGGGTAAACTAGGGAAAGTATCCCTTCCCTGGCTAATATCTGCTTTACCTTCCAGCGAGTGCCTTCCGAATCCCCCCCCCCCTTGGCATATATGTTGTTTTGGTGGGCCCAATTTTTTGTCTTGTGTTTTGGCTTGATGTTCCATATTAATGGTCTTTTTATCACATTTGATTAAAAGTTATGTTTCCATGTTTTCTGAGAATTCAGATACCATCAGGGTGCCCTATGAAGTGCACACAAGGCTTAATATTACCTCCATACAGTGGCCAAATAAGCAGCCACGTAGTGACACCCCCCTCCTATGTTGCTGCTACAATGGGTAGACTACAATAATTAGTCTTTGTACAGTTTTTTTTTTAATAAATAGGAAATGGAAAGTCTTTTAGCAGCAGGATAGAAGAGGTTGTCTATAGTGTATACTGGTGGGTTTTTCAGGGAGAAATGTTCCTAGAGAGGCTCAGCTGTTTCCACTATGGTGTTCCTGCCTGTCCTCGTGCCTGCTATCCGTCACCCTCCTGAGATATTCCTCTGCTATGCTCCATGCTGTTAATATTGTTCTTTCCCAGGCAGATTTAATTGCTGGCTCATATCTCTGTTGTTTCTCCGGGGGCAGGTAAACACATATAAGCAGATTTCTAAGGCATCCTCCCATCCACAGACGTACAGGCTGAAAGTAACAGGAAAATGCTAAGTAATGAAGACAAATAATCCCAGTCAGACAGTGACACTGACAACCTGTTCACTGTGGTAACATTGTGTTAATCAGGACACAAATGTCCACACATGGTTGTTGGTACTAAAACACTTCTGATAACGGTGTTAACTTGTACAGAGCTCCACATGTAGAAGGTTTCAAGTACTGTACTTTCACAATGAGAATGGGAGCAGAGCTGCAGTAACCAGGTGCGGCCACTACACTTTGAATGGAGCTGTGCTTACGGATAGTTCCAGCACCAGAAGCTAATAGGTGGGGGTCATCAATATCAGGAGCCCGGAAAACCCTGTGCTTTCATAAAATGAACACATGCAATACATACTACTAATTGGTCAATTACCTTTCCACCCGCGGTCAGAGCAAGACTTCACCTTTCCCAGTAGTCAAAGTATTGCCTTTCCTCTGCAGTCACAGCATCTACTTCCCCTTCCTTTACCCCAGTAATTAGTGGTGAGCGAATTGAGCTTTGGATCCTAGATCCAAAGTCGATTCACTCAAAACTTAATTTTAATGTTGTACAGAGACCCGTCTCCGTCCAGCATTAAAATGTATGATCTCCGGCGAGGTGAACAGAGTTATCACCGAACTCTAGTGGGACTTCAGTGAATAATGTTGGGATTTGATTTTTCAACTTTAAAACCGTTTTAAAACATGGATCCGAAGTCGGCTTCGATACCAACTGGTACCTCGGTAGCAAAGCTGACTTCGGATTCATGTTTTAAAATGGTTTTAAAGTTGAAAAATCAAATCCAAACATTATTCACCGAAGTCCCACGAGACTTTGGTAATAACGACTTTCCCTCGCCGGAGCCCATACATATGGATGCTGTACGGAGACGAACCTCCATATAGCATTCAAACGAAGTTTTGAACGAATTGACTTTGGATTTAGGATCTGAAGCTCGATTTGTCAATACTACCAGTAACCACAGCAGAAGTCACAAAGGTGCTCCGCTCCTCCAGTAGTCACAGCTGCTTTCTCTTCCCCCAGGAGGCGCAAAAGTGCCTCCTATTTCCACAGTAGTCACAGCAGTGCCCCCTTTTCACAAGGGCAAATGTTCCTTTAGGAGCAACGGGGGGCGTTGCTGTTAACCTAGAGGCTCTGCTCTCTCTGCACTTCGATTGACAGGGCCTGGTGTGATCACGTTTACACTGCCTGGCTCTGTCATTCAAAGTGCAGAGGGCGCTTCAGCTGCAGAGAGAGCAGAGCCTCTAGGTGTAAGGGCAATGCCCCCGTATATAGTAAGTATAAGTTCTCATCAATTCAGACATATATGAACATGGGACCAAAACAGATGCCTCCAGCTACCAAGTGCACATGTAACAGGTCAGCCAGTGTCATAGGAACAAATCTGCTGACAGATGCCCTTTAATATAGTAATAAAGCAATGTCCACTCCTCCTGATTCCTGAAGCACAATGAAGTCTATTTGCAGTGCCAAATAAGTCTCATACTATCTCCAGAGCCAGCCCTTTCACTTCTGACCTGATAAAGGATCTATAGATGTACCTACTTGGGAGAAATTCTAAAATTAAGATTATGCAAAATGTATTTAGTCAATCATTTGTAAGTCTAGACTCGCACTAATATCCAGTCTGTTCTGGTCAGTGCTGTTCATATATAGGATAAAATGACCTTGAGTATATGGGAATACCTATGTATTGTATTTCATTGGCCGCTATCATGTCTCTCCAAACAATAGCTGGTAAATGAGACAGGAATGTAGACGAGACACCGCTGTCCAGACTGCAGAATGTCCTACACCTCACACAGACAGAGCATCAATCAAAAACCTGCAGAACTCCTCATCTGGTATTGTACTGCCTCCAGGACTACTTACCTTCTTGCTGTCATAAGAGTAAGGGCCCTGTGACAGGGGCAGATAGAGCAGACAACTGTCAGGAGGGAAGAGTTCCTTCCCGGCAATCGCCTGCTCGCTGGAGGAGGAGATCACTGCTATTACAAGCAGCGATCTCCTCCTCAGTAGAGGAACGAGCGATCGCTAATGCATCTCTCACCTATACTGTCTCATTGTTTGCCGGCAGGAGAGCACCTATTACACGGTGCGATCTACCGCCGGCAAACCAGGATTTTTTAATATGTTAAAAGATCCTGATTACCCATTTGCTCGTTCATTGAGTAATTGGCCGCAGTGTTATGCCCCTTTCACACGAGCGGGAGACTCGCATGTCTCCCGCAACGCATCTACAGGGCTGGACTCCGTCACTGACTGGGATCGCACATAATGCTATGCGATCCCTGTCAGTGGCGAGTCCAGCCCTGTAGATGCATTGCGGGAGACATGCGAGTCTCCCGCTCGTGTGAAAGGGGCATTACACTGACAGATGATCGCTAACCAGCGTTCATACGAATGCTCGTTAGCTATCATCTTAACAATAATTTGCCCATGTAATAGGGCCTTAAATCACACCACCAGAATTGTGCCACTTAAGGATACGACTACACAGGACAGTCGTGAACTGTTCAGGGTGCAGCCAAGTACCGCACGACCAATTAGGCAGCAGCTGCCTCTTATTTAATGAATGAAGACCACATCTTCAGTACCGTTAACAATGCAGACCGGCTATACAGTGCATTCTTTATTAGTTAAATAATAGGCAGCTGTGGCCTAACTGACCGCACAGTACTCGACCACAGCACTGGTGGGCCCGTAATGGTTCAAGACTGCGCTGTGTGGTCGTGCCATATGTGCTGGAATGTACACCCATCTCATTACAATGGTGCCAGGTAATACTTACGTCATCTCAATTCATACTGTACATAGAGAGTGTTCAGCATGCAGATACCAAATGATACTCAGTATCAGTATCCGAATGATAGAGAGGATAGTGCTCCTAGAAACTGTGTGAAAATTAAATGAGGAAAGAGCAAACTATAAACTAAAGTGAAGATGAGTATGGATCTCTTTTGGGTCAAAATAATACCCCCAAAGTATGCCAGAATACAGTGTACAAATACAACCGCCATGATAGAGTTCAAATACTGAAATTCTGCCAAAGCACCAAATGAAGTATAAAACAGGGCCTAAATAACAATTCGATATAGACTTCAAGACATATTGGCCCTTTAGGATTGATCTCAAAATACCTAAATAATGCCTCCTCACAGTCAGGGTCAGGCTGGCCTAACGGAGGATCCTGTGGTGGGCACAGGCTTTGATACAATAACTAGCCTCAAATATAACATGGCTTTACAAGTATTTTCTGGGATTACCATGGTTTTAACAGACATGTTAGGCTACTTTCACACTAGCGTTTTAAAATTCCGGTATTGAGTTCCGTCATAGGGGCTCAATACCGGAATAAAACGCTTCAGTTTTGTCCCCATTCATTGTCAATGGGGACAAAACTGAACTGAAGACAACGGAATGCTCCTGAAAGCATTCCGTTCCGTCTTCAGACCGAAGAACAAACCGCAGCATGCTGTGGTTTTCTCTCCGGTCCAGGCATCCACACCAAGACGGATCCGGAATGACCCCCAATGCAAGTCAATGGGGACGGATCCGTCTGGTGTGACAACAATGGTAACCGGATCCGCCCTCCATTGACTTTCAATGGAGTTCATGACGGATCCGTCACCACATACACACAATACACACATACAGACATAGACATACACATAAACATAAACATACACAGACATATATACATACAAATACACATACATACTTACATGCTCCCCGGCAGGTCTTCAGAGCACCGGAGGGACAGGTCAGCGCGCACAAATGACGATTCCACCAGGCGCCCAGCAGAGGGCGCTGTGGGGAATCTTCACCTGTGCGAGCCGTCCTGCTCCTCCGGCGCTCTGAAGACCTGCCGGGAGCATGTAAGTATGTATGTGTATATGTGTGTGTCTGTGTGTATGTATGTACTGTGTGACATGTGTGGGGCCGGAGCACGGTTCCGGCTCCACACATGTCGCTGCGGCAGTCCTGATCCGGCAGCACCCTTCACCTGCCGGATCAGGCCTGCCGCTAGTGTGAAAGTAGCCTTAATGTAGTTACTTACCTCATGTACATCTTCTGCATGTCTTTTTTTTAGTTTGGACTCTCCTGACCTATTTTCACCATGTAAACCAATCACTCTTGGTTTGTTTCCATCCTGTATGTAGCACTTCCTGTTGCTGTATCCAACCAAACCCATGATGCACTTCTCCTTTCTCTGCCACACCTCCAGTACCGCGTCTAACAATGACCAGCTAGTTTATATCTCCTCCCACCCAGCTAGTTACATAGACACTCCCCTATCACTGCCCCTAACAACACCCTGCTAGTTTATAGCTCCTCCCATCATCTAGTTACATAGACATTCCCCTATCACTGCCCCTAACAACACCCTGCTAGTTTATAGCTCCTCCCATCATCTAGTTACATAGACACTCCCCTATCACTGTCCCTAACAACACCCTGCTAGTTTATAGCTCCTCCCATCATCTAGTTACATAGACACTCCACTATCACTGTCCCTAACACCCAGCTAGTTTATAGCTCCTCCCATCATCTAGTTACATAGACACTCCATTATCACTGTCCGTAACACCCAGCTAGTTTATAGCTCCTCCCACAGCTAGTTACATAGACACTCTCCTATCACTGCCCCTTAACAACCCCCAGTTAGTTGCATAGACACTCCCCTATGACTGCTCCGCCTCATGGACATGACATCACAGGAAATAAGAAAGACCTGTATGAACATGATCATGTGACCACAGCCCAGAGAGGAACATAAGAGCAATAAAAATAAAAGTAACCCTTTATAAATGATTATTTTAAAAAGCGTTGATGTAAACCAGAACACCCCTTTAAAGGTCAGCAGAATACAACTCTTCCCATTAGGGCCTATGCTACTGGTATTTCCTGCATGCGGAATAATAACAGGAGGGTAAAGTTGGGGCGTCTACGCTACATGTGGCTGTAGATGACACTATGATAAAATTTCATGCAATAACATTTAATAAAAAGGCTACCGATCCAACAAGTAACATACCAATGTACATTCTAGTCAGTACTTTGTCTTCTATGGTGGCCTCTCCAGTTCTGGTGTTTCAAATATTCTAGAAGAGAGAGGTGAGTCATGAGGGTGCCATACAAAAATGTATTAGGGCTTGTAACGTATTGAATTGTGATGGCAGGAGGTGTTGGAACGTGCAGCTTTTAACACATCGAAGAAAGTCACAACAAGAAGAGATTCCATTGAGATGAGACTGTAGCCTGAGAAGGTCTTTACTCCGAGTAGTATTCGGTGTGGCTGGAGTGATGAGTAAGACTCTATGCATACAATCCATACCGTCAGGTATTCTAAAGAGGTGTAGATTCATGCATTAGGTGAAAACTTGGTTGAAGCTCACATTGGGGTTAGATTAGCTATGTTTTATCTTGGACAACAATGCTCCAGGTGCTTTTTCTCCAATTATTTAAGGAGCAAAACATATTTGATGACATGTAATTCTACCCCCAATTAAGTAAATTCAATACTGGCAAGCAGATGTTCAGCATTTATATACTTAGAACCACTCATGTGTGTGCACATTTCTCCCTGGACAGACAATACACATGTTGGCGTTTCGTTTTACAGTTCGTTTATACAATGCCTGCCGACTGGCTCATTTCCGACATGTCCTTCCGTTGTATGGCAAGAAGCAAAAAAGCAGCACTCCAAAGTATGACACAAAGTATGACACAAGAACATTTTAGCTCCTTGGTGGAGCTTTTTTCAAGCTTGCTGCCTATTCTGGTTGGATTAAAGGGGTTTCTGTCATCAGATTTGAGCATTGCAAACCGAGTGTCATTTGCAATGCGCAAATGACACCTGATGACAGATCTGTTAATGGTATAGTTTTCTGTAGTGTAGTCTTTGTGAAAATAGCGTTTTTAAAATACGCAAATGAGCTTCCCTAGGTGCAAGGGGCGTTAACCCTGCACCTAGTAGCCCCGTAATTTCTCCTGTTACCCCTCCTCCGTTCCTGTGATTGACAGGGCCAGGCAGCTAGCTCTTTCAGCTCCCGGCCCTGTCCGAGTCCGAAATCCCGCGCCTGCGCATTGCGATCAGCAATCACAGGAACGGAGGAGGGGTAAGAGGAGAAATTACGGGGCTACTAGGTGCAGGGTTAACGCCCCTTGCACCTAGGGAAGCTCATTTGCGTATTTTAAAAACGCTATTTTCACAAAGACTACACTACAGAAAACTATACCATTAACAGATCTGTCATCAGGTGTCATTTGCGCATTGCAAATGACACTCGGTTTGCAATGCTCAAATCTGATGACAGAAACCCTTTAAGGGGTTCCTGGGAGTCAGGTTTCTGAAAGACTTTGCACTAACATTAGATTGAGGGGTTCCTGGGAGTCTGGTTTCTGGAAGGCTTTGCACTATCATTGGACTGAAAGGTTCCCAGGAGTCATTTATTTGTGAGATTTTGTGATATTGTTGGATAAAGGGCTTCCCAGGAGATGGGATCGTAGAAGGCCTTGCACCATTGTTGGATTGAGGGGTTTCCAGGAATCGGGTTCCTGGAAGGCTTTAAACTGTTATTGAATTAAAGGATTCCTGGGAGTCAGATTCCTGGAAGATGTTACACAATCGTAGGATGGAGGGGTTCCTGGGAGTCAGGTTCTTGGATGGCTTTGCACTATCATTGGATTGAGGGGTTCCCAGCAGCCAGCCTTGTACTAGCATCCAGTTACAGCTTGGTATTCATTTTGTCAGAGCAGTAGTAAGGGGTTTTCCACACCCATCCATTGAGTTGTCTGTTATTGCATCTCAGCCCCAATGAAGTCTAGTAATGCCCTGAGGAGCTGGTGTAGAGGATAGGAGTGGTAGTGGCCCTCATAAAGTGTTTTGTCATACTCCCTCAGGCAGTTGCTCCCTGGGGATCGGAGGATTGAAATTATAGTACTAAAAAAAAGGAGGCCAGAATTATACGTAACAAAGTTTTTTTTACAATGTTGAACTTCCAAATATATTCAGTAGCAGTAGTTTCCATGTGCAATTCTCTCTGGCACCAGCAAGGAATCTGGGGCAGTTTGGATGGCTGTAGTTAAGCACTGAGATTGTACCAGCCTTGTAACGTTCTGGTTGATGGGTGTCATAGCAGTAGTCCCTCACCTTACAGCAGTGTATGTAGATTCTGATGTAGCCACTCACTCTGCTGTCTTTATCCTCAATACTTTTTGGAGTCTTCTGCTCTGGTGATTAGGTAACAGGAGTGGGAGCTTTGAACGTTGCTTCCTCTCCTCTCGGTGTCCACACAGGAACTCCCCCTCTTGGCAGGAAGCAGGACCAGCACACTCCTACCAAGAGAGGAGTGTGGTTAATCCTGTTCCTGACAACCTTTGCCAACCATTTCTTCTTGGTAACTATGGCCAGAAGTAAACAGTATAATACAAAGCAATAAACACTTTGTTGTACTCTTAAGTCTGGGGTTCTACAGAAGCACAACCAAGGAACCCCAGTTAAAAAAATAAATCTGAGCTTAATTGGGCGAATCATTCAAAATTTTATTCGCCGATCATTCGTCGAACTTTTCATAAGATTCGTATATTCGACGAATATATTCGTTAAATCTGCGTACAAAATATACGTTATTATGTAGCGTTTAGCGAACATTTGCGCACTAATAACGAACGTTCAGTTTTAAAAGGTACACAACTTCTTTGAACATGTATGCATGAGCGTACAAATTGCGTACGAAAATGATGGGCTTTGCTGGAGAGGAACGGTGGAGCAGGAGGAACGCTCTGAGTCTGACCCCTGGCTACATATGGATACTGTATCAGCAGATGACAGCAGATCATCCGGCTGAGACTGAGATGAGCGTGCCATCCACTACACTACCTCATCCACTTTTTCCTCCACTACGATTTTGCGCCTTGGTGGGTTAGCCCGGTGGAAGACCAGCCAAGTATTGTGAATACTACAAGTAGAAGCTCCGGCTACAGGTCCTTTGGCACTGCTGCCCTGTGCCACCTTCTCCTTTTTTTTAGAGCTCAAGGTCTGGCTGGAAATGGACCCCTTTTGCTTATCCATTCCAGACATTTTTCACTTCACTGTTTGTCCCTGTCTCTCTCCCTGTCTCACTCTCCCTGCCTGATGAATTACTAGCCCTGCACTTGCCCTGCAGTATCCCTGATATGTGTAATATGGATTCCCAGAACAATTACACCCCAATTTTAACAAAACAGGTCTCAGAGTCTCAACTTCACACACAGTGCTTCTGCTCGTCTCAGCAGTCGCAGCAGAAGTGATCCGTCACTGGCTTACAGAGCCTGAGCCAATCAGAGCAAGCCCTGCCCACTAGGTCAGGTGACCGGTTTCTTTCCGGGCTTTTGTGCACAAATAACAAACTAACAGTAAAAGTTTGCTAATTACTTGAATTTGTACGCAACAGCATATAGAGTAACTTATACGTAGCATTAGCGCACAATTTATCGGACAAGTACGTAGCAAATGCGTAGAAAGCCTTAGGAACATTTTCAAATCTTAAAGGAGCAAATCACTTAAAATTCGGATTTGCTTCGCAGCTGAAAATTTCCAAGATTCGATACGAATCAACAAATAGATCCGCTCATCTCTAATTGTTGGCATACATTGACTTTATGATCATCACCTAGCATCATAGCGGTAAACATCTACATGTAAAGGCGTATTCACCCAGTGAGTCAGAGCTTAACCGTGAAGAGGTGAACTCCCCTGACAAGTCTCTATGATCCCTCAAGGCATCGCTTACCCATAACGTCATGGCCTTTACCCTTCATTTATAAGTCCCGTGCATTCAATAAATTGTTACAAGTGAAATCACATAAATCCCTTAATAACGATGATGCAATCCCATATTATCCTAATTCTCTCCAGGAATATTTTCTACCTACTTGACTTGTCACTTATATTGTGAGTCAATTCACTTTCCTTTATTTATATGGAGCAGGGGAAAAAAAGATTGGGAAAAATGATTTGCACTTATTATTACTGCAAATTATTTAAGAAGATGAAGATTCCTGTGGATGTGCTTGAACCCACCTTAAAGCTACCCTCCTGCTCAAGAAAATTTTTTTTTACATTAATCTAGAAACATACTTGTTGACCTCAGGGACGGACTAGGAACTTAAAGGGGTTCTCCGGGAATTAAGAAAATGAAAATACTTAAATATTTTTTCATAATAAATATATTCCTAAATATCTTTCATTAGCTATAATGGCTTGTTTTGTCTGTAGAGCAATTATTAGGAGAAATAAAATGGCCACCGTCCTATTTGTACACACAAAACCTGTCCTAATCACAAAGGAGGACAAGTTACTTCACAACACTGAGGTAAAGAGCTGCCTCATCCTCCTCTCTGCTTGTCAGGAATCATGATCGTGAATACAGGTGAATTTCTGTGGGAATGGAGATGGGGAGACATGAGAGGAAGTGGGGTGTGGCTAATGAGCAGCAGCTCTTGTGAGCAGTCTCCATTTCCACAGTCTGTCCTGTCCATCCTCTCTGTACTTCATGTCTCCTCATGAACTAAATTCCCCAGAGATTCAGTTAAAGTTCTTATCATCTGTATTCAGGATCATAATCCCTGACAAGTAGAGCAGAGAGAAGGACGAGGCAGCTCTTTACCTCAGTGTTGTGAAGTAACTTTTCCTCCTGTGTGATCAGGACAGGTTTTGTGTGAACTAATGGAACAGCGGCCATTTTGTTGCCCCTGATGATTGCTCCCCAGACAAAATGAGCCATTATAACTAATGAAAGGTATTTGAGAATATATTTATTTTAAAGTAATATTTAAGTATTTTCATTTTTTAATTCCAGGAGAACCCCTTTAAAGTGGCCCTGGGCAAAATACTAAAAGTGGCCCCGTTTTGTAGTTGGGTCCAAATTAATGGAAGGAAGGGCCAGCAATACCATATTTTGGCACATTACACCCCCCCCAACAAATGCCACAGTCCACCACAAAATACTGCCAGCAGCACAAAATACATCCCCAAAAACTTCTCCTAGCCGGCCATGAGGAGGGCCCAGACGGTCCCCTGGGAATCGGCCAACCAGGAAATTTCCCTGTAAGGTCTATGGCCAATCCACCTCTGGGTGACCTCCTTTTCATCTTTTTAGCTGCAGATCCACCAATTCCCAGGCTTTTCTTCTGTCATTGAAGATGGCCGCATCTCTTCTCAGGCCACCTGATGTATGATGTGCGTTTGGTAGTCCAAGAATCCCCTGATGTCCTGGGGTTAGCTAGTACTACTCATGTGAGCCGTACTGGCCAATCCAAGAGCAGGGCTGGACCAGAGGAAAGTGTCTTGGACTACTGGCACACAGTGTGCATCATGTAGTCTGATGGGTGGTGCAGCCAGAAGAGGAGACCAGGAATCAGCAGGTCTTCTTCTGAGGGTAGCAGGTAAGTCTTCTCTTTGTTCCCTGGTTAATGTTAATTTCTTTCCTTGTAGTGGAGGGTCGTGTTAAGAAGAGAGTGCCCCGCCATCTGGAGAAGTGAGGGGTTGCTGCCCTTCACTCTGCTGTCACTGGGCACCATTAATGGTGCACAAAACATATTACTGACAGTGTTATATGGGGGTAATTACTGTGTGGAGTCACAAAGGAAGGCATTGCAGGGCAGAAGGGGCATTGTTACTGGGTGGAACACTCAGAGGAGCCTTGTTCGGCCTAAAGAAGGCACTATTACTTTCCCCACCACTACTGCCCCCTTTCTCTGTGTCTGACCATCTGATGCATGTTACTACCGTACTCACATTCCTGCCTTCTATGTCTATATATACTATTTATACTCCTACTGTACGAGTAGCGTGAAAAGCTTCAGTAGTCAGTGATGCAAACTCACCTACACTTGTCCTGCTGATGGAAACAATCCTGATGGTTTCTACTGGAAACAGTCATCAAGCGTGTCCGCATCTTACGTGATCTCCTAAAATGCAGTGGAAATTTGTTTCTCCTACATCAGATTACTATACTGTATTGATACTGCACGTGCAAAGAGATTTTTTATAAATTTAGCCCTGGAGTAAAAAAAAAAACAAGTCATAACTGAAGATCAGCACAAGATAAATAACAATAATGTAATGTTTTTAATAAATGACTTAATTTTGTAGACTAATGTTATGTTTGAAGGTATGAAGGTGCTTTAAGGTACAAAATCAGCAACAATACAGCATTCAGAAAAGCACACAAAAAACAAAAGCTGTACTGAGCAGATCACAAGCTCCATATTTTCACCTAAAATCCCATTGAGTGTCTCATTGTGAGTACATAGAAGATGACTTCTTTACCAGTGAAGTGCTTCCTGATCTCCCTATTCACAGACAATCGGCTGATTCCCCCCTGGTAAATACAGCCACTCATTCCTACCATTGTGGGGATTATCCAGTTTATATTATATTGTACAAAGGCGCAGCTCACTGACAAGGGAGAAGTTGAATTTTCTGGATTTGATCATGACAAAGGACTCGATTTCCTCTAGAGGTAATAAAGCCTTTTGACTGACTCCATTGACACCATAAGATTTAAAGAAGACCTGTCAAGAGAAGGAGAAATACAATGTAAGCTGATATTTTTTATTACTACTTGACAAATGGGAATAACTGAGGTACTAAGAAGTATTTTATTACAGTGCTAGAGGCTAAATTGTAGCTCACGATAGAAAAGATGTCAGATCAGGGCAAGATTTAAAATATGTTGTTGTGTAGACTAGAGTTGAGCAAATCAAATCCAACGAAGTGGAATTCGATCTAAATTTCAGGATAAATATGATTCGCCGTGAAGCCGAATTTCATCGTGCTTCGTGGTAGCAAATCAATTTAACCTGGAGTGGTGTAGAAAACAAAAAAAATCATGTCAAAGGAAAATACATAGATTGCAATCGCACACCGCTACCAGATAAAGCACAAAATGCCATAGTGATATAGAGTATTCCAAAGCTCATGCTATGCTTGTTAAATAAATTAGAGACTCTTGGCAAATATATTTTGTACAAAATTATCTGAGCCCATTCACCGAAATCGTCAAGGTGTTCTCTGCAGAATTGGAATCTAACACTATATCCTACCTGTTACGTGCCAGACTTGGCTTCCATATAATCAGGGGGTGTTTTGTTCCACATGCATGTAATGTCCACTCTGCCTTTTGCCATTTCTGGTGCTTCAAAGGCCTCCCTTAGTTCAGGAATGCAGATACTAGCATGCATGCCGAATCAAAAAAAATCATACCTTAACTTACCACCTCCATTTGCTTGCAACGGGCTGGCCGCCGCCATCTTGATTGAAGATCTTGGCTGAAATCCTGTGTGTGGTAACGTATTACGTCACCCTGCCACCCAGCATGAGGACAACATCTCGCGCCGCACAAGATTTCGCTCCAGATCTTCAAGCAAAATTTTGATGGCCGGCCATCACGAGCAAATGGAGGCGGCAAGTATGTTTTTTTTTTTTTCTGTTAGTTTTACACTGTTTTTACTCTCAGATGCCGCAATCATGTATGAATCCGGCATCTGAGGGGTACAATGATGGGGAACAGTGCAGTTGCCGCTCCCTGTCATTGCACCCACTACTTACAAAAAATATGGTTTGTGACGAATTAATTCGTCATGAAGAAAAATTTTTGTAAAATTCATTGAATTTTCCAAAACGTCGCTCATCTCTAGTGTAGACCTACCCTAAAACATTAAAGGGGGTGTCCAAGTGTTTAATACTGACATTCTATCCTCAGGACAGGTCATTAGTATCTGATCAGTGAGGGTTCGACTCCTAACACCCCCACCTATCAGCTGTTTGAAGAGGAAGCAACGCGCCAGTGGAAGCCGTGGCACAACTTGTAGATTACCAAATACAGCGCCATCCTTTGGACAGTGGCTGTGCTTGGTATTGCAGTTCAGCCCCATAAACTTAAATGGGAAAGAACTGCACCTAGGCCATGTGACCGATAAAGACTGGCCTAGAAAGAGGCGTGAGAACCACAGTCTCTTTGAACAGCTGATCGGCGGGGGTGTCACCAATCAGATACTGATAACCTATCCTATTGAGGATGGGGCATCAGAATTAACAATTGGAAACCCCTTTAATGTTTTAGGCTAAGTATACACAGCAATGTGTGTGCCAGGACTCGGACCCCCACTGATCAGATACCGATGGCCTAACATGAGTTAGCAACGAGGGGAGACAGCGCTCAGCTGAGGGATTCAAACTCTTCATTTTAGTAAATGGTGGGGGTCTCAGCACTCTGACCCCAATCATAGCAGTGAAACACTTCAGCCAGTGATTGGTTGAGCAGTCATTTCCTCTTCGAGACCACTGGGGAACCAGTAAACACAGGATCGGTGTTGTAACACTTATTTTATTTTGCCATTCTGACCCCTTTATAAATAAATAAATAAATAAATATTCCAAGATCTATGTCATCTGTCAATGAATGAGGACAATCACAGAGCCAGAAAGTCCATTATTATTATTTTTTCACTTTGGCAGTTGCAGAAATTAACCCCCATAACATAACCAGTTTTTACATTGCAGTGAGCGGAGTCTATAAAAGAGGACTTTCCACTCTATTGAGGGAATATATTTAGAATGGGGTCTCTGATGTCAGTCTTAGGCCTCTTTCACACCTGTAGCGCGGGGCTCCGGCAGGCTGTTCCGATGGGTGAACAGCCCGCTGGATCCGTGCTGCCGCAGGTGCACATGTGGGGCCTGAACTGCGCCCTGGCCCCATTCACTGTAATGGGGACGGGTCGCGGATCCGGGCGCAGTTCAGGCCCCACACGTGCACCTGCGGCAGCACGGATCCAGCGGGCTGTTCACCCATCGGAACAGCCTGCCGGAGCCCCGCGCCACAGGTGTGAAAGGGGCCTAAATAGGAAAGCTCACTGGCGGACCATGAAGCAGGATTATTACCAGGCACAAGACTCTTAATAATTATGGCACATCACCGGCTCTAGGCATGCTACCTTAGATTTCTACTGTACTGCCAGTATTTTGGCACATATGTTATTAAACGAGTAGGACTGTGGAGGTCCCTCCTATGACCCATCTCCTCTCGCGCTCATGTTCCACCCACTTTTTTATAAAAGTGGTGAGGGTGTCAAAGAATACCAAAAAGCTGCAAAACAAGTGCTTGAGACAAATATTGTGACTTTTGTACACCTGTATTCTGATTTATAAGCTCAAAGTGGTTTTCCACTTTGCATCAACAAATGTTGTAATGTATTTCTTTTACCTTTTTTGCTCCTATCTCTCGTTCTGGGCTGTGGTCACATGGAAGCTGTCTTACATTTCGAATTGGTGGAGGATCCGATGAAGTTATGAAAAGGCCGGTGCCTATTTATAACTTCGGCAGATCCACCGCCTGCTTAGGGCTTTATTAAGACTAGCGTCTAAACATTTTTTGGTATTGCTGTAATTGTACTGACTCAGAGAGTAACGCTATCATGTTATTTATGCTGAAAAATGAAACGCTTGTCACAAATTAGAAAATAAAATAAGGGAAAAATAAAAACTAATTATAGCTATTGGAATGCACCAAAGGTCCAAAACATGCTGGTCAATTTTACTTTAATTCCTACACATTTTGAGCTTTGAAGTCCAGGGGGCGTTCCTGTTAGTGATTGACAGCTGTCTCTGTATACACAGTCATAGAGGGGAGGCTGTCAATCACTGATAGGACCACCACCTGGACTTCAAAGCCCAGAATGACCAGGAATTGAAATAAATAAAATACATGTTTTACTGAATTTTTTCACATATAACTATATACAATAGAGAAACAAGTACTTAGTCAGCCACCAATTGTGCAAGTTATGACACTTAAAAAGATGAGAGAGGCCTGTAATTGACATCATAGGTAGACCTCAACTATGAGAGACAAAAGGAGAAAACAAATCCAGAAAATCACATTGTCTGATTTTTAAAGAATTTATTTGCAAATTATGGTGAAAAAGTATTTGGTCACCTACAAACAAGCAAGATTTCTGGCTCTCACAGACCTGTAACTTCTTCTTTAAGAGGCTCCTCTGTCCTCCACTCATTACCTGTAGTAATGGCACCTGTTTGAACTTGTTATCAGTATAAAAGACACCTGTCCACAACCTCAAACAGTCACACTCCAAACTCCACTATTGTGAAGACCAAAGAGCTGTCGAAGGACACCAGAAACAAAATTGTAGACGTGCACCAGGCTGGGAAGACAAGCAATAGGCAAGCAGCTTGGTGTGAAGAAATCAACTGTGGGAGCAATAATTAGAAAATGGAAGACATACAAGACGACTGATAATCTCCCTCCATCAGGGGCTCCACGCAAGATCTCACCCAGTGGGGTCAAAATGATCACAAGAACTGTAAACAAAAATCCCAGAACCACACGGGGGGATCTAGTGAATGACCTGCAGAAAGCTGGGACCAACGTAACAAAGGCTACCATCAGTAACACACTACGCCGCCAGAGACTCAGATCCTGCAGTGCCAGACGTGTCCCCCTGCTTAAGCCAGTACATATCTGGGCCCATCTGAAGTTTGCTAGAGAGCATTTGGATGTTCCAGAAGAGTATTGGGAGAATGTCATATGGTCAGATGAAACGTTCAAAGTAGAACTGTTTGGTAGAAACACAACTCGTCGTGTTTGGAGGAGAGTGAATGCTGAGTTGCATCCAAAGAGCACCATACCTACTGTGAAGCAGGGGGGTGGCAACATCATGCTTTGGGGCTGTTTCTCTGCAAAGGGACCATGACGACTGATCCGCTTATATGAAAGAATGAATGGGGCCATGTATTGTGAGATTTTGAGTGTAAACCTCCTTCCATCAATAAGGGCATTGAAGATGAAACGTGGCTGGGTCTTTCAGTATGACAATGATCCCAAGTACACCGCCAGGGCAATGAAGGAGTGGCTTCCTAAGAAGTATTTCAAGGACCTGGAGTGGCCTAGCCAGTCTCCAGATCTCAACCCCATAGAAAACCTTTGGAGGGAGTTGAAAGTCGGTGTTGCCCATTAACAGCACCAAAATATCAGTGGTCTAGAGGAGATCTGCATGGAGGAATGGACCAACATACCAGCAACAGTGTGTGCCAAGCTTGTGAAGACTTACAGAAAACGTTTGACCTCTGTCATTGCCAACAAAGGATATATAACAAAGTATTGAGATGAACTTTTGTTATTGACCAAATACTTATTTCCCACCATAATTTTCAAATAAATTCTTTAAAAATCAGACAATGTGATTTTCTGGATTTGTTTTCTCATTTTGTCTCTCATAGTTGAGGTCTACCTATGATGTCAATTACAGGCCTGTCTCATCTTTTTAGGTGGGAGAACTTGCACAATTGGTGGCTGACTAAATCCTTTTTTCCCCACTGTATCAGTCTACTCAGCTCCTCCTGCTCTAACCTCCTGCTGGCAGATTACACTTCATGCTAACAGGTTCCCTGTCAGCCAGTAATAAGACCTAAGAAAGGACAATAGTTACAACAGTGACACCTACAGGTTATAATTTATACCAGAACGATGACATGGAAAATGTCCACAGAGCAAGAGAAGAATAAGACTAATAAAGATCATAAACCAAAACTAATCAAGATTAAAATAGTAGTGTATATATATATATATATATATATATATATATATATATATATATATATTGTATACACATATACTATATTAGTATCTAAGTTTGCTATGGAAGGGGTTGCAAACCCATTTCTAGGGCTTGGGGGTCCTTTCAGCCATAGTGCATAACATTATCTCCTGACGAAAAACCTCGGACCTCCAGCATCATAGGATCAGTTAGACCGTAAAAAGATACATTGTGAAATTATTCAGTGCAGAATTTTTAGAGTGTTTTAAATAAAGACAATCATATTCTAAAGGCCCGTATTGGGCCTCAAATGCACATGGTGCTCTTTTACTCCTGAGCCCTGTTGTATGTTCAGGCAAAAGATTAGGGCCACATGTAGGGTGTTTTTAAAATCAGGAAGCATGGCATGACAATAAGAGGGCTGCTTTTTCACACTGGCACACGCTGGACACAATATATTGGACACTGAAATGGCATATCTGTGTAAAAAATTCAACCAGCCAAATGTCTCTAAATTCTATGATATGCCTGTGGGGTCCAAACACTCACTACACCCCTTGATAAATTCCTTGAGGGTTGTAGTTTCTATAATGGGGTCCCTTTTCATGGGTTTCAATGGTGCCCAAAAACCATTCCAGCAAAATCTGCCCTTCAAAAGCCAAATGGCACTCCTTCCCTTCTGAGCCTTGCAATGTGTCCATACAGCAGTTTACAGCCATGTATGTGATGTTTCTGTAAACTGTGGAATCAGGGTAAAAAATATTAAGGTTCATTCAGTTGTTAACCCTTGCTGTGTTACAGGAAAAATGAATTAAAATGGAAAATCTGCACAAAAACTGAGATTTTAAATTTTATCTCTGTTTTGCTTTATTTCTTGTGGATCACGTAAATGGTTAACAAAGTTAGCAAAATAATTTTTTTTTAATAAATTGAGGGGTGCAGTTTCTAAAATGGGGTCATTGAAGGGTGGTTTCTATAATGTAAGCCCCTCAAAGTCACTTCAAAATTTGAAAAATTACTTCTAAAATTCTAAGCCTTCTAATGTACTAAAAAATGACATTTACAAAATGATGCCAACATAAACTAGGCAAATGGTGAATATTAATAACTATTTAATTAAATGCAGACAAAAAATACAAATTTTTGTATTTGGTCTGTAAATTTGGGATTTTTAAAAACAATTAAATAAAGGTAAATCATATCAACTCAAATTTACCACTAACATGAAGTACAATGTGTCATGAAAAAAACTCTCAGAATGGCTTGGATAAGTAAAAGTATTCCAAAGTTAATACCACATAAAGTGACACATGTCAGGAAGGTGAAAACTGGCTGTGCCTAGAGGGATTAAAGTGAATATGACCCACCAAAAAATCTGGGTCTGGTATCTGGAGTTCTCATCTGTTTGCAATCTCAATGCATTAGAAGTCTTCTATTTGCTTTGTATATAACAAAGTGACAAGGAACCTGTCTTCTAGCCGGCACAGAAAGTGCCTGTCATGGGAGATACTCCGCTGTGTGTGTATGGGAAATTAAGTGACTGCAAAAAACATTTTACTGACAGCTCTCCACAAACTGGCACCCACACGAGCGTGAGAAAATTAGACCATACAGGCCATGGCGGGCAGTGTGCAGATAATTGTCAGCAACTGTCAAGAGGTGGCCACTCTCGGAAATCTAAGTTATTACCATCCTGTCATTCAAGATCATTATGGATCTAGTATTTTAAACAGATAGGAGAAGAAAAAATTCCTGACGTTTAATTGGCCAATGATAAATATGCAGGGCCTCCATCGGGAACGTACTGGTGATACTCCCGTCAGGGGCCCAATGAGAGTCCTAATCTTTGAGGGAAGCCCCTGCCCCAGGCAGGGGCCTTATCTGGCCAGCAGACACATGACCTCCTCCTGGATTTAATAGTATTACCTCTCAGGACGGTAATATAGTTGAATATTATGGCAGGAAGCGGAAAGCAATGGCCCCCCGCCCCGCTGTTAACCTTCACAGGTCTCAGGCTACTAGGCCTGAAGCCTATGAGGCAGTACAACGGCGCACACAGTCATGAAATGATGACCACGACCACTTGCGCTGGAAGGTAGACTTCTATGGCCTGCTCCACAGACAGCATCAGGGAACAGGAACCAGGTGAGTATTAGATTTTTTTTTTACTGGGGAAAATATATGGAGACATGTTTAATACTGGGGACACTCTAGGGGGTACTACTGGGGTCCCTATGGGAAATGTTTAATACTGTGGGCATTGTAGGGCTTTATTGGGGGCCCAATAGGGAGCATTATTATAGGGATTATTGTGGGAAGTGCTATAGGGGGCATTATTAATTCTGGAGCTGAAAGTGCTATAGGGGGCATTATTATAGGGATTATTGTAGGAAGTGCTATAGGGGGCATTATTATTACTGGAGCTGGAAGTGGTATGGGGTATTATTAATACTTAAGGCAATTGTGGGGGCATTATTACTGGAGGCATGAAAGGGGGCATGATTATTACTGAGGGCATAAAATAGGCATTATGATTACTGGGTGCATGATATGGGGAATTATTATGACTTTGACACTATATCAGCATTATTATTACTGGGGGAATTTTAGGAGGCACAGTAGGGGCATTATTACTACTGGGAGCTTTTTTCTGCAGTATAGTATTAAGGACACTGGGGAGCACAGTGGGCACAGTGTTGGGGTGGCACCAGTGTTGGAGTGGCCTAACAACCCACCAGGCCATGAGTGGGTGGGTTGTTAGGTGCGCATGCTGATATTCCCTTACTACTATGTTTGGTCTCAAAGGGCGCATAACTACTATAAGGGGACACCAAGGGGGTATCATTGCTCTGAGGGGACAGAAAAGAGACACAATCACTATACGCAGACACTATTACATTGTGTCATACAAAGAGGGCACTCTCAAAGTATGTGGGGCACAAAGGGCTACTATTAGAGCGTGTACTGAGTGGAGGCAAACTGTGTGCCGCAAACTGTGTTCTCTTTCACTTCTTGAAAGTTGGGGGTTATGCCTATCCACAAGAGACAAATGTCTCATCATTGCGTGTCCCTCCACAGGACAAAGTAGTGTCCCGTGTTCCCTATTTGAATGTGTGACTGCCGCTCCATACTAAGGCTACAGTCACACGACCGTAAATGTTTTGCGGTCCATGGATGGCCGGTACTATATAGAAAACGCTGTGTGCTGTCCACATCTTTTGTGGCCCCATAGAAATTAATGGGTCCGCACCCATTCCACAAAATGCGGATGCGGACTCATTCATATGGTCGTGTGAATAGACCCTCAGTCTATAGGATTGGCAACGATAACCTTTGGCTATCTTTATCAGTTCCACGGACTTTAAATGTAGTGACAACACACAAGTGCAACCTCTGGTCTATTCAATCAGGGGACCAGGACCCCATATCTGGTGACGGTGGGTAGGTGGTAAGTGTTTCTTATTGGATAACCCCTTTAACTTGTCCATTTCTTAGCCAAGCTGCAGGGCAGATAATAAAAGTCTGTCCTCGGCCTCGCTGTCAGTGTCCTTACCAGGCGTAAATAATACATCTGACAGGTACATTGTACTCCAGTACACGAGCGCTTGTCTGACATACCACTCACTACTCAATTACCATGGAAACACACAATATTTCTGAGGTTTCATTCTTGTATACGTCACTCACTTCCATCGGCAGCAGCAGTTTACATAGGTAACAGGGAAGTAAACATGTCATTAGCTGGATATAGGAAAACCTGCGGGGCCAGGAGGAGCTGCTGTGTCTTTTCCATTTTGTGTCATGTAAACACAGACGACCGTCTGCCCAGCCTTATGTAATATGACTGTCTATAGAAGCTAATTCAGATCTCTGTTCTAAGTGAAAAATGTATTGTCCCACAAATAATGCTCTACATTTTTCACACCAGCCCCTGGATCTGAATACTTCTGTAATTGCATGTAATTAAAAATGTATTATAGCTACTGAGTTGTTCAATAAAATCTATCTGTATAGCGCCACCTGCTGTTTGCTCTTTTTCTAATTTCTCAGTCCTTCTCACTGAGGTGGATGCACATGCTCAATGCCATCCTTCAACTGCCACCATCTGCAGCAGACAGGAAACACCCTCTGACAAAGGACACAACCCCTAAGCTGCCAGCTGAGGTACAGGGCTGGTTCTAGCTTTGTTAGAAAGAGGATGTCATGTACTAGACCAGGGGTCGGCAACCTTCGGCACTCCAGCTGTTGTGAAACTACATTTCCCAGCATGCTCAATTAATTTCTATGATAGTTCTTAGAACAGTGCTAGTATGCATGTTGGGAGTTGTAGTTTCACAACATGTACTAGATCATGTATGATTTTTATTTTTTACATTAATCATGAACAATTTACCCCTTCCTGACATACACCGTACATCTACAGCAGATGTTGGGCCTTTAAAGATGGCGCCCGCTCATAGCCACCAGGTGCCTATTGTTTCATACAGCAGACACCTGTAGCTAATGTCTGCGATCGGTGGTAATACCGATCATAAACATTTAACCCCTCAGATGCCGTGACCATGGCATCTGAGAGGGCTAAAACCCAGAAGCACGCACTTCCAGGTCAGGCGTGCTTGCCCCTGGCGGAGATAGGGGAAAGCACCCTGTACTAATAATGAGCAGGAGCCTGTAATAGGCTTACAGGCTCATTATTAGTATATCCCAGTTCAGGCCAGCAGGTTGCAGCACCAGAATGGCATATGGCAATTTCTGTACAGAATAATGTTTAGAAAATTATTCTGTACAAGTTGCAATCTGATGACTGCAAGTTGTGGTTCACTTTGGGACCTACCAAAAAAAGAAAAAAGGAAAAACTTTTGAAAAATATATACTCCCCCCCCCCCGCACTATTAAAATATATATATATATATTTAAAAAAAAGTCATCCTATACGGTAAATGGCGTAATGGAAAAAAAATAAAATGGTCGATTCACCGTTTTTTCATCACTTTATCTCCCAAAAAATGAAAAGTGATTAAAAATTCATACACACCCCAAAATGGTATAAATTACAGATTGTCCCACAAAAAAATGAGCCTCCACACATCTCGGTAGACATAACTAAAAAAAAGTAATGGGGGTGATAAAAATAAAAAAAAATGTTTCAAAAGTTTTTTTCCAGTATTAACATGCAAGAAAAACTATACATATGTGGTATTTCCGGATTCATGCTGACCTGGAGAATGAGGAGCACGAGTCAGTTTTACCGCCTAGTAAATGGAGTAAAACTGTGGCGGAATTGCATTTTTTACAATTCCACCCCATTTGGAATTTTTTTCCCGCTCCCCACTACATCCTATTCAATATTAAAAGGTGGCATTAGAAAGTATAACTTGTCCCGCAAAAAAACAAGCCCTCATACGGCCATGTGAATGGAAAAATGAAAAAGTTATATTTCTGGGAAGGCAGGGAGCAAAAAACAAAAACGGAAAATTGTTGCATAAGGAAGGGATGAAAGGGGTATTCCAGTAGTGACAAGTTATCACCTATCCAAAGGATAGGACATAACTGTTAGATGGGTGGGGCTCCAATGGGAACAGGGACCCCGTAACTCTCAGATCCCCCTGAAATGAACTGAGTGGCAGGTCGAGCACGTGCACTGCCACTTCATTCATTTCTACAGGAGTTTCAGAGACAACCAACCAACAAGTACAGCATATGCGGCCCATATGCAGAACCATTCACTTCAATGGGGCCGCAAAGAAATTACTCTGTGTGCCTTCCGTGTCCGTATGTCTGTTCCCAAAAAAAATAGAACATGTCCTATTATTGTCCACATTACGGACAAGGATAGAACTGTTCTATTATGGGATGGCCGTTCCGCAAAATGAGGAACGCATATGGCCAGTAACAACAACGGTCGTGTGTATGAGCTCTAAGCCACTGAATTCAGCTCACATGGCCTATTCACTTGAATGGGACTTAGCTGCAATACCAAGCACAGCCACTATACAATGTACGGCGCTGTGCTTGTTGAGCTGTGAGGATTGTGCAGAACTCACTGGAGCTCCGTGGCCTCTTCAAACCACTGATCAGTGGAGGGATGTCAGGAATCAGATTCCCACCAATCAGATATTGATGACCTATTGGCTATTGATATTGAACTCCTAGAGAACCCCTTTAATACCCAAGTAACGATAGCATGGACAGTTATCGGATGCGGAATAAAGGCTCCTGTCCAATACATAGTTTCACACAATGTATCCTCTGGTGTCCACTTACATCCCAGGAGGGTCAGATATGACCCACTCCACCCTCATCCATGGCTATACAATGTTGTTTTAGTGTTTGCGGTTACATTGAGTCAGTCCTACCTGTGAATAGAGAGCCTTGTTTCTCACCAGATGTCTCCTGTACGGCACATATATCAGCTATGCAGGTGCTCAGGGCTCTAAAAATAGCTGGGCCTCTGTGATCTTCAGACAAAATGTCATCTAAGCGTTAAAAGAGCATAATAGAGTGCAGCGGGGTTTTGTTCTGAGCTATTATAGTCCTAGACACTGTCAAGACTGTCTGCTTCCAAAAATGATTTGTACTTAAGAGGAATTGTCATCCTGATGGAGGCTTAAGGAAGCTTAGAGGAGCATAAACACACAAGTGAAAAGCTGAGATACATGTGGCTTCTGGATGTCACTTTCCTGGACAATCAGAAGATCTTCAGTTAGACGGATACATATGCAGTTACTTATGGGAGCTGGCTGTATTATTATGGTCATAGTTAGGACATATCTACAAATAGTTGGGCATCCCTTCCCCGATAAGGATAAAACTACTACCAGTTCTCCCCAGTGCATATTAATTAAATGTGTTGACTACTGGACCACCAGAGGAACCTCTAGTGGACACAATAAAGGACCCAGGGGTTTATTTCTTATGGGATGAGTGACAAAAACCTATTAGATCTTATTGATGATTTGTCCTGTATGTGCAATGATAATAACGTCCATGATGTCTTTAAAGATGTATGTCAACATATTCTGCCCAGAGAGAGGTTGGGCCAAATATTTTTCTCTGGTGGGACCATGCAGTTCAACATGGCGTATAAGGATGCAATAACCAAAATGCTTGAAGAAGGCTGTATCTGGCCAAAACGTCAAATATACTGGATTAAACTTGCGTGAACTGAATTTCCTGGATCCTTCAACTAGCTTCCCTCTTAGAGTTCTGGCATACAAGGATGTGTAGGTGGTGTACTTGAATTTTAGTGACTTCATGGTGGCTTGGATGCCACTATTTTGCAATGTAGCCTACAGAAGAGTGCGCAGTAAATGGAGTGCAATTTCTGGGGAAAGAGATATCGGCTGGACTGTAAGTGCAAGGCAGTGTAATTGGTAGATTGTTGCGTCACTGAAGAAGAGTGTAGTAAAGTGAGGGGTGTTGGTGAAAGAGTACTCACTGGAGCAGCCTGAGAACGAGATCATTCCATGGAGGAGGAGAGGTGGCCTGGTGGTCTTGGTGTAGTGTGCCAGCAGGACCACACCATAGATCCCAGAGCCAACTTGTATCTGAGAGAGAGCATTGGCACAACTTAGCGACTCAGAAGAGCCACTCAGCCTAAACTGGGTACCTGATGTACTGCATGATACTGTCTAAGTTCAGATCAAGGCCTTACAAAAGACATACAGACTGTTGGCAAGATCACCTGTACCCAGTTCCAGGCATTAGCGAGAGAGTCTACTATATAGTCTGTTGTGAAGTCCATACCTTAATTACCATTGTTGAGGTTCCTTCTAAGTATCTTAAGTAAAGAGTCAGCGTTCGTTACACTCAGCGATAAGTGGTTGTAGGTTTGTGCTATGGTGCCTCATTGGTGGCTTGTTGATGCTGCATGTTACATTTGTATGTACTGGACTAGCATCTCTTGAATATTTTTAAAGGGGATGGATCCACATGTATTGTGTAGAGAAGTTAGGGATCAGCCATCCCTGGCTAAGCAGAAAGGAACCTTGTGTTAGATGGGACCCAGGTCGTAATATAAAATCCCGATGGCCAAAATTTTGCATAATATATAGAGTATTCAGAGAACACTGGCCAAAAAACAGATCCTAGGACCCATCTGGGCTTCCAACTAAAACATACATAAAACCTGAAGTAGACAACCTGGTATGGACCTCATAATTCTGACTGACTCTTACAGAAGACCTAATTATATTACATCAGGATGTCTATGGTGTTTCACTATCTCCATGTGCTGTATATAAAGTGAAGTTGATCTTTCCATGTAGTGAGATGGCCTGGTGTAGAGGAGAGGGCCTGGGGCATGTTATACAAGTAGACATAAGCCATTCTATTACCAGGACCTCAGGGAAGGTAACAGGAAGGACTAGAGGCCTGACTTATCACATTGTATAAAACAAAGGTGATTCTTCAGCTCCTGGCAGCCGTTCACTGAAGAGATGACAAACAATTGGAAATGGCAGTTGTGTTTGTCCTGAGCGGATGTCAGTGGCTCATGTTACAGTGACTGATGAAATAATAGATTTGAGATGCATGAGGTCATTGCAGGACACATACGTATCTTCCCTCATCCATGCTACTAAACACTAAACCGTGCTCATGCTTCCCAAATCTTACATAGCCAAATAGAAAGTATATATATATATATTAATATAATATATTAATTAAACTGCTACGCAAAGCTGTACACACTCTCGAAGATAACCAAATTATACAAATGAGTCAAAAATGTATATATAATATACATGTATTTAATCAGGAAAATGATCCAATATCACATATGTGAGTGGTGAAAGTATGTGAACCTTTAGCATTACCAGATAATATGAATGTGAAATTAGGGTCAGGTGTTTTCAATAAATGGGATGCCAAACAGGGAGTAGGTAACCCGTTTTATCTAACGAACAGGGATCTATCAAAGTCTGATCTTCACATGGCATGAACAAAGGAGATTTCTGAGGACTTCAGTAGAAGAGTTGTTGATGCTCATCAGGCTGGAAAAGGGTACATAGCCATCTCTAAAGAGTTTAACGCCACCAATCCACAGTCTGACAGATTGTGTATAAATGGAAGAAGTTCAAGACCATTATCACACTCCCCAGGAATGGTTGACCAATAAAGATCATGCCAAGTGCAAAAGATGGGACATGTTCAATGCCCAGTCCGCTTGTTCTCCAGGGAAATAATCTGCTTCAAGTTGTGTCTGGCAGCAGCTTTTGCCTCTCTCCCTACTGACAACACATATCTGACCATATACTGTATGTGTATGGAGGAGTCAGGAGTGAAAGCTGCCAGCCAAACACTCAACAGTTGTTGAAGGTCTATGGGTGCCTTTAGTTAGGGCTGAGCTGCAGTACCTAGCACTGCTGCAAGTATAGAAGAGCTGCCATGCCTGTATAAATAGTGGGTTGGTGGCAATGGCTAGAGTACTACAGTCCCTTCATTCTGCTGATTTGTGGAGGTCCTAAATATGCCATAACATATAAAATGCCTGAAGAAGAAAGTTTGTATTATACTTACCGGTATCTCCCCGAAGTTATATGGATTGGCCTCCTGGGAACCCAGTGTGACTTCCCAGAGTCCTCCTTCCACCAATGTCATGTCCTTTACCAGGTTTCCAGGCTGGGCTATGGATGGACTTACTGTGGACGGGACCATGACTTTTCCTTTCCTTGGTGCATGTGCAACTCCTGAATCCACCTGATCTGCTCTCACATCAAGAAGAGGAATAGTTGTAACCCCATCCACAGTGGAAGCACACCCTAAAAGTGGCTCTCTTTTGTAGTCCAGGCCAAATTAATGGAAGGCACGGCCAGCAATACCATATTGTGGCACATTATACCACCCCAACAGAGCCAAATACCACAGTCCATCACATAATACTGCTAGCAGCACAAAATACATCCCTAAAACACTGGCCATCCGTGAGGAGGGCTCAGGCGGCCGCCTGGGCATCGGCCCACCAGGAAATCTCCCTGTAAGGTATATGGCTAATCTGCCCCTCACCCTGTATATTGTACAAGCCAGAAACCTTGGAAAGAATGCGATGTTGGTGGAAGTACGACTATTCAGAAGAGGAGCATCTCATGACTGGGTTCCAGATTGGAGGATCTCCGCAACCTCTGGATGATTTGTATATTACAGACTTTCTTCTACAGGCAAGTTACATGAATGATTGTGGAACCCGCTGGATCCAGAAAAATCCCTTTAGTATGTAATAGTCTCCCACATCTAATTCCTATTATTCTCCCATATACTCTCTATACATCTTGATATTTTACGAGACATTTTATATGAAACGGTGGCATTACTGTGTGAGAATTGTGTGGAGACATGTATTTGTGTTACGTATCACACCCAACCACTTCTTTGATCTGTTGTGAAATTGCTGAGAGGTTTCTCTTGGTACACATTAGAGCAGCCACATTCCTAAGCATTATCCAGGAAAGTTAATATGGCCGTGTACACACCACACCTTCCAAAGCTATTGATACTATGTTAGTTTTGTATCGGGTCTCTCGCGGTTCCATGCCATTAACAACATTTATGTTGGATCATTCTTCATTAGTTACATGTTTTCTTTACCTTTATTCTCTTATTTTCTTAATCGTTTACTAGCATTAAAATTAAAATTCCGCATTAAAAACAATGTGATCTAATTATATGGCGTCTGCACTGTTAGGCATGGTCTGTCTTGCTTTATAAAAACTCCAGTTTGGAGACATTCAAACTAAATAATGTATGTCATGTTTAACTCTTTCCAGCTAAGTGCTGTACTGTATCAGGCACTTGTGTTTCGGTCAGGATGGAGCTTCAGTGGTTGACAGCAACCATTTAGAACCTGCCCATTTGAATGGGTATTCTGGTTATATTAAAGGGGTCGATCCACAAAAATATATTCTACATTTTTCAAACCAGCACCTGGATCTGAATAATTTTGTAACAGCATATGTAGTAATGTGTATGGTAAAGTAGTGGAGGGAGTGTATATCTCACCCAGGTTTCTCAGCTGGGCAAGAGATAGCGGAAATCCAGAAAGATGCATTTGCTTCAGCAGAGCTTAGTCTGCTGGAGCTCTTTCTTTAAGTTTAGTTGGGATGGATTTCTTTGGACTGGGAGATAGGTTTGGTAGTGGGATTTCCCAGTCCACACTACAGGTTTTTTCCCTAGCCAAAGGTAATCCCAGGTGAGACCTGTAGGGATCATCATTGGGGAAATAAAGCAGACCCCAGAATGCCAGTCTGGGGGAATGAAGCCTTGAACGCTGACCTGTGTGCTTGGTGGCTGGCTGACCATGAGGCTGACTGAAGCCTGATCTTCCGTGGTATAAATAGGACTCTACAGATGACACAGGAACTACCTGTGTATTAGGTAGAGCCCAAACGGGCAGGTATTTATTTTATGTTATGCTGGTGCTTTACCACTCTGAGTGATGCTATAACTTGGATGCTACTCGGATGTTGGCTGTTATGCTGAAGTAACCAAATAAAGCACAGTTTGGCCTTTGAAACCTCTGTCTCCATGAAAATCTGTCATTGCCAGCCCTACTGCGAGTACAGATCCCTACACATGTTATCAAAAATGTAGTATAGCCACTGAGTTATTCACAGAAATCTATCTGTATAGCGCCACCTGCTATTTGCTCTTTTTCTAAATTCTCTGTCCAGCTCACCGAGTTGACGTACATGGTCAGTTCTATTCTTCAACTGCCATCAGCTGCTGCAGAAAGGACACCCCCTGAGAAAGTACACGTCCCCTGAGCTGCCAGCTTGAAATATATCTAGCAGACCTATTGCAGCAATGAATGTGGAGATCTCTGGACACATGTGAGGTACAGGACTGGTACTGTTTGTTAGAAAGAGGTTTTCATGTTCTATATGATGTCTGATTTTCATTTTTTATATTAATCATGGGATAACCCCCTTAAGGCCGGGTTCACATCACCTTTTTGTTTTCCATTCTTCTGATCCATCAGAACAGAAAAAAACGGATCCTGTATTTTAAGCATCCGTTATGCTCAGTTATGCACATTTTGCATTCATTTTAGCCATCTAAAATAACAGACCTCAGATGGAAATGCAAAACGGATGCAAAATGTGCATAAATGAGTATGACGGATGCTAAAAATACAGGATCCATTTTTTTCTTTTTTTTCTGAACGGAAAACGAAGTGGTGATGTAAACCCGGCCTATGCTATACCCCATCCTAGGAGGCGGACCCTCACCGATTAGATACTGATGACCTATCCTGAGGGCAATTCTTCTAATAGAACAAAATATAAAATGTAATATATATATATTTTTTAAATGCGCTCATTAATAAAAACATTTCTAATAAGGCAAAAGGAACAAAAAAAACTAAATATACATATATTTGGTATCCTATAACCTATACAATGAAGATTAAAATGATATGGACGCCAAAAAAAGATACCATAAAACAATACATCTAAAGATATGCTGCATCTTGAAGATCAAAATTAGAAGCATACCTAGGCCTTGTCCATACAATCCGTCTCAGTGACACATCCGTGAAAAAAAGTGTACGTGTTTCATCTGTGAAGATGTCTCTGATTGGTCCGCGTGTCTCTTTTTACCATTTGTGTGCCATCCATAATTCACTGACGTTGCTCAGCTGAAAATGAATTTCCAAACAATCTCCTACCAGTCTTCAGTGAAAAACAGACACACTACAGATGCAATCCGTGGTGTGTCCGTGATTTTCACAGACCCACAGACTTCTATGGGCGTTCTTGTGTCCGTGATTTTCACAGACCCACAGACTTCTATGGGCGTTCTTGATCCGCCTTACGGATCAAACTAGTACATGTCCCTGTGATTTTTTTACTGACCTACGGTCAGTAAAAAAGATTCCGAAGTGTGACACATTTAAATCAATAGGTACATGTGCTGTCCATGGAAAATGTGGAAACACACATCAGTGAAAAACAGAAATGCAGACGAGGCCTTAAAGGAGTTGGCTCACAACATAACACTTATCACTAGTGTTGAGCGAGCATGCTCAGTCCAACTCGCTGTTCGGCCGAGCATGCCTACGCTCGGGTCTGCTCAGTGTTCGGCCGAACATCGAGTGTACTCGAGCGCAATGCTCGAGTCCCTTCCCCGCACGTTTGTTCGCTGCTACGCAGTGAATAAACGTGCAGGAGGGTGCTGGCATTCACTGTAATGTTGATTTGTACGCTAATGCTACGCATTGTACGCTAATATGTACGAATTTGTATGCTAATGCTATGCATTGTGCGCTAATGCGTACAAATTTAGTTAAATAGCATACTTTTACGAGTGAAAGGAGTAAAAGAGGAGAAGTCGCGATTCTGACCTTTTTCTCTTCCGAGCGGGGGGTGCCTGGTTTAGTCCCATTGACTAACATTATGCTCGGGTGCTCGGCCAAACACTCAAGCACCCCCTAATGCTCGGCCATAGCACCCTAGCATACGAGCACAGAGGTGCTCGCTCAACACTACTTATCACTTATTCACAGGGATTTCTGATGCTGTCTGTTCAGGTCATCAGATCTGCCCTTTGGGTGGGACTTGCAACCCTAATATGAACATCTAAATGCACCCATACCAGGTGCGCATAAAACTGACCTAAGGTCGAATTCACACATGGCAGATTGGTGGCAGAAATTTCTGTGACTGTCCCATACATCATAACAGGACTTCCAGAAATCCACGTGCTTACCACCTAAACAACCCCATTCATATAAATGGAGCTGCAACAATTTCTGCAACATATCTGCCACGTGTGAAGGCGCCCCAATACAGATGGAGGCGCACGCTCAGCAGGATCTTAGCATCTGCTGCATTTTGTATCACTGCTAATGAATCTAATTTAATTGCAATATGAGCACAGCCCTGAGGGCTCCTGACCTATATCTCCAGTCAAGCAGATGTTATGTTAAATGTTAGGGCAGAGTTGTCTCTCGTAGGATGGTAAGTGTACATAGACCACTAAATCCTACTAGATAATTCCATTTTCATGTTCTGTTTTCTTAAATTAGGACAACAAAAGAAGAAAACAAGGAGAAAGAGAGTTTTTATTTTTCCCATGCAGCTCATCTACAGATATGTTCATCTGTGGCTTTATCAAAATCATTAAAATGTCATGCAGCGTTGTGTTCACATTCGGCTTCCAATGGTGGTTTTACTGCTGCTGTATTTTTCCACAGTGGTCAATGTGTTTAACATTTATGAATTTCCATTTACATAATGTATTGTTAACTGCTAAAGTGCTGAGGTGGTACTTAAAGGAGTAGTACAGTTTCAGCCACGAAAGCTTATACACCAGTCATAACATTAAAACCACCTGTCTGATATTGTGTAGGTTCTCCTTGTGCCACTAAAACACCTCTGACCCAATGGACCATGGACTCCAGAAGAAGGGGGAGGGTGTCTAGCATTAACTTTTCAGCAATTTGCGCGATAGTAACTACTGTGGGATTGGACCCCACATGCCTTAATGAGCCTCTGGTGCCAATGACCTTGTCAACATCTCACTGGTTGTTCTTTCTTAGACTACTTTTTTTAAGTACATGTAAGACAGGGTCAGAGCCCACCATAGGCTAGTTTCACACTAGTGGCAGCATGGCCCCTTCACCCACCGGATCCATGCTGCCACTAGTGTGAAACTAGCCTTACTAAAACAGTGCCCTCAAGAAATGAACAGTGGGGGAGATTTATCAAACTGGTGTAAAGTAGAACTGGCTTCGTTACCCATAGCAACCAATCAGATTTCACCTTTCCTTTTACACAGCTCCTTTGGAAAATGAAAAGTGGAATCTGATTGGTTGCTATGGGCAACTAAGCCAGTTCTACTTTACATCAGTTTGATAAATCTCCCCAGTGTTTCTTCACCTGCAACGATAGCCAGAGATAATTTTAATTGATGGGTGGCACTGCTGCTCCAGACTGAGAATGTGAGTGTTCCTGAGGCTCCAGATCAGTCTTCCTCCCCTGATTCCATCTTCCTGTAAGCTGCGCCTGCTCCTGCTGTTAAAGGGGTTGTCTCATCTTGCCTAATGGGGGCATATCGCTAGGATATGCCCCCATTGTCTTATAGGTGCGGGTCCCACCGTTGGGACCCGCACCTATATCGAGAACGGGGCCCCGCAAGGTGGTGGCTGGAGGACTCCGGTCCGGCCACCACCAAGCCGGCTCCCCATAGAAATGGATGGGAGCGCACCGCGCTTGCGCGGCCACCGCTCCTATTCATTTCTATGGAGCCGACGGAAATAGCCGAGCCAGCGCTCGGCTATCTTCGCCGGCCACATTGAAAATGAATGGAGGCGGCTGCGCATGCGCAGTGCGCCCCCGTTCGCTTTCGGGGCCCCGTTCTCGATATAGGTGCGGGTCCCAGCGGTGGGACCCGCACCTATAAGACAATGGGGGCATATCCTAGCGATATGCCCCCATTAGGCAAGATGAGACAACCCCTTTAAGGTCTTTCCCATCTCTGTCCTGTCCTTGTGTGCCCTAGATCTGGTCCAGCCTATCTAGCTTGCAAGTTCCTAGTTAAGGTGTGCTGTTCTGTTTCTCTGCATGTGTACCAACCTTTTTACTGACTCTGACCCTCCTCTGCCTGACCTGACCTTAGCCTGTTTACCATATTGACCCTTTACGGCCTGCCTTGACCTCAGACTAGTTTTACAGATTCACACAAACTTTATCTGTTTCCTGAATATGTCTATCGTCTGACCCCTTTGTACCGGTGTCTCTGACCTCAGTGGGTTAGCTACCAACCACACCAGGACTATTTCAAGGGGTAGCGGCCTGGTGGCTCCCCTGCAGTGAAGTCCAGATTCCTGTATAGGGATTAAAGGGTGAAGACCAGGGGACTGCCAAGATAATGTCCTTAGAGATACCCTAAAGTTAAACCGGTTGTTTGGTGCAGTAGTTCCACATCCACTGGTTATAACTAGAAATGAGCGAGTAGTGAAATATTCGAAAGTTCGAATTTCGATTCGAATAGACCGCGTTATTCGACTATTCGACCGACTATCGAATCCCATTATAGTCTATGGGAAAAAAATGCTCGCCACTTGGAAATCTCAATTCGACCACTTGGAGGTCACCAAGTCCACCCTGAAACCTCAGAAAATGATGCCAACACTGCTGGAATGCAACTGGGACAGCAGGGGAAGCATGTCTGGGTGCATATAACGCGCCCAAGTCGCACTATTACGCCACTATCACAGCCTCTCAACAATACACTCCAAACACAATATAACTTCTATGTAAAGTGAGACAATACAAGGAAACCTTCTTTCCTCTACATTGCCATGGACCCCAAGCCAAACTGTACAAAAAAGAAGAAAAAATTCTGCACCCCTTAAAATCACGTTGCCTATGACAACCACAGATGGCATAGGCAAGGGGGAAAGCAAATAGACCCCACCCCTAATTGTCATTGTGTGTGTGTGTGAGATGTGGTCAGACATGTCTTCTTTAAAATGTAAAAACAACTCAAACACATGCAGAAGCCTTAAAATGCCCAAATTGTTGGCGCTTGAGATGTCAGTGACCCGACCTGGCCCAGTGTCATGTCTAGCAGGTAAAGCAGTGGGGATGTTGAGGGATGCGTAGGACCGCAAAAGGCAGGAAGAGGCCGTGGGGTGGCCAGAGGCTTATGGAGAAGGCAGGCTAGAGCCCGCAGGGCCGCATCTCTTCCCTATAACAGGCCCCCACACAAAGCTCTCCCATCGAGGGCTCTTAGGTCCTTGTTGTGAAGATATTTTAATGAGTGCGCAAAGTTAGCTTGAGGTGAGACCTTGAAAAAATTATATGGAGGCCCTTGAGGTGAGCCCTCGAAAAAATTATGTGGAGGCCCAAGAGGTGAGACCTCTTAAAAATTGTGTGGAGGCCCAAGAGCTGAGACCTCTTAAAAATTGTATTAAGGCCCAAGAGCTGAGACCTTTTAAAAATTGTTTTAAGGCCCAAGAGCTGAGACCTCTTAAAAATTGTGTGGAGGCCCAAGAGCTGAGACCTCTTAAAAATTGTATTAAAGAGGACCTTTCACGGTTTTGAATTACTGTAGATAAATACCTCTTGTCCCGGGGTACCCCCCGCTGATGCTGCCACTCTGCCTAGTTTTTTAAAATACAGCTCCTACTCCCCGCTGTGCCCGCCTGTAGTTTCCGCGCTCAGTATGTAAATACTGAGCATCGGTACAGGGAGGAGGAGACGCCGGCATTTCTCAATGGGCGTCTCCTTCTCCCTGGCTGTGCCGCGATCCAATCACAGCGGAGAGCGTCACAGCCAGGGAGAAAAAAAAACCTCACCTTCTCCCTGGCTGTGACGCTCTCCGCTGTGATTGGATCGCGGCACAGCCGGGAGAAGGAGACGCCCATTGAGAAATGCAGGCGTCTCCTCCTCCCTGTACCAATGTGCGAAAACTACAGGCGGGCACAGCGGGGAGTAGGAGCTGTATTTTAAAAAACTAGGCAGAGTGGCAGCATCAGCGGGGGGTACCCCGGGACAAGAGGTATTTCTCTACAGTAATTCAAATCCGTGAAAGGTCCTCTTTAAGGCCCAAGAGCTGAGACTTCTTAAAAATTGTTTTAAGGCCCAAGAGCTGAGACCTCTTAAAAATTGTGTGGAGGCCCAAGAGCTGAGACCTCTTAAAAATTGTATTAAGGCCCAAGAGCTGAGACCTCTTAAAAATTGTGTGGAGGCCCAAGAGCTGAGACCTCTTAAAAATTGTATTAAGGCCCAAGAGGTGAGACCTCTTAAAAATTGTTTGTAGGTCCAAGAGGTGAGACCTCTTAAAAATTGTTTGTAGGCCCAAGAGGTGAGACCTCTTAAAAATTGTGTGGAGGCCCAAGAGCTGAGACCTCCTAAAAATTGTATTAAGGCCCAAGAGCTGAGACCTCTTAAAAATTGTATTAAGGCTCAAGAGCTGAGCCATAATAATTTTTTCTTTTTTTTTTTTAATGGAGCAATTCTACGGCGGTTAAGGAGGAGGAGGAGGAGGAGGAGGAAATGGCACTTCATACAGATGGCACTTCACTTTTGGCTGCTTTCCACTGTTGTAGAAGCAAAGTCCGGGTCAATCCACTTGCTGTTCATTTTGATTAGCGTCAGCCTGTCGGCACTGTCGGTTGACAGGCGGCTGCGCTTATCGGTTATAATGCCCCCGGCTGCACTGAACACCCTTTCTGATAGCACGCTGGCGGCAGGGCAGGTAAGCACCTCCAAGGCGTACAGGGACAGTTCCAGTCACGTGTCCAACTTGGAGACCCAGTAAGTGTAGGGCGCCGAGGGATCGGGGAGGACAGGGGTACGGTCTGCCAGGTACTCCCGCAACATCCGCCGATACTTGTCCCTCCTGCTGATAGTGGGCCCCGCAGTGATGGAAGTTGCACGAGGGGGTGCCATGAACGTGTCCCACACCTTGGATAGTGTTCCCCTGGTGGCTGTGGGCCTGATCGATGTTGCCAGACTCCGGGAGACACTGTCCTCTCTGCCGCCAGCGATGGTGGGTGGGAAAATCTCCATCATGTTCTGCACGAGTTCCCTCTGGTATTCCAGCAATCGATTCGTCCTCTCCTCTACCGGAATAAAAGAGGAGAAGTTATCTTTATACCGGGGGTCCAGGAGTGCGAAGACCCAGTATAGTTTGTTCTCCAATATCCGGACAACACGTGTGTCCCGGGAAAAGCAGCCCAGCATGAAGTCAGCCATGTGTGCCAGACTCTGAATAGGCATGACGTCACTGCCCCCACCAGAAGGATCATTTGCCATTTCCTCCTCTTCCTCTTCCGCCTCCTCTCCGCCCCATCCGCGCTGAACCAATGGGACGCACACAGCCTGACTGCTACCCTCGCCGCCAGCATCCTCCTCCTCTTCCACAGCCACCTCCACGTCGTCCTCCTCCTCATCCTCCTCCTCCTGCAACTGCCACCGAGAAGCAGACAAAAGTGTGGTCTGACTGTCTAGCTCTGTTGCGTCTCCTCCTACCCCCGTCTCCTCTGTGTGCAATGCGTTCTCCCTTATTGCGATGAGCGTTTCTTTAAGGACGCATAGGAGCGGGATGGTTAGGCTCACTATAGCGTCCTCGCTGCTGACATTCTTGGTGGACTCCTCAAAGATACGCAATACATTGCATATGTCTGCCATCCATGGCCACTCGTGGTTGGCAAACTGAGGGGGCTGAGTTGGAGGCACGCGTGGATTCATCATCTGGTACTCCATCAATGCTCTCTGCTGCTCACACACCCTGGCCAACATGGAATAGGTGGAATTCCAGCGAGTGGGCAGGTCACACAACAGCCGATGTTCAGGCAAATGGAGGCGTTGCTGGAGTTTTTTTAAGCTAGCAGCAGCTACAGTTGACTTCCGAAATTGAGCGCACAAGCGCCGCACTTTCACCAGTAGCTCTGCTAGGTTGGGATAAGTCTTTAAAAATTTTTGGACTACCGAATTAAAAACGTGGGCCAGGCATGGTACGTGATTGAGTTCGGCAAGCTCCAGAGCCGCCACCAGGTTACGGCCGTTATCGCACACGACCATGCCTGGTCCTAGCTGCAGCGGCGACAGCCACATCTCCGTCTGCTGCAATATGGCGTCCCTCACCTCTGGGGCGCTGTGCTTCCTGTCGCCCAAGCTGATGAGCTTAAGCACCGCCTGCTGACGTCTCCCCGCGCCAGTGCTGCAACGCTTCCAGCTAGCGGTTGAGGGCAATGTTAAGGCAGAGGAGGAGGAGAAGGAGGAGGAGGAAGAGGAGGGGGGTTTATCAGAACCCGTGCTGGCAATCTTGGGCGGGGGTGGTAGGTAGGCCGTCTCTGTTTGCGACCCCGTCCCCGCTTCCACAACATTCACCCAGTGTGCCGTCAAAGAGATGTATCGTCCCTGGCCGCAAGCGCTTGTCCACGAGTCGGTGGTCAAGTGGACCTTTGCGCTGACTGCGTAACTCAGGGCCCGCCTGATGTTACGCGACACGTGCTGGTGCAGGGCGGGGACGGCACACCGGGAAAAGTAGTGGCGGCTAGGGACTGAATAGCGAGGTGCGGCAGCCACCATCAGGTCGCGGAAGGCCTGCGTCTCCACAAGCCTAAATGGCAACATCTCCAGGGCCAGCAGTTTGGAGATGTGGCAGTTTAAGGCTTGGGCTTGGGGGTGACTTGAGGCGTACTTCCGCCTGCGGTCGAACGCCTGCGAGATGGACAGTTGATGGGACGAGGAGTATGAAGGTGAAGGCGAAGATGCGGGGGAGGGGAGGCTGAAGGAGAAGGCCCCAAAGTAGCCGAGGCAGAGGCAGATGTGGAGGTGTCCTGGCTGGAGGTCTGGACCGCAGTGGCAGCACACAACAAAGGGGAAGAGGCAGTGGCAGCAAGACCGGGCGCAGGTTGTATTGCGTTTGCTCTCTCCCACTCAGCCCAGTGCTTGACTTCCAAGTGACGCCGCATGCCTGAGGTGGTCAGATTGCTCTTCTCAGAGCCCCTACTCAGTTTTGAGTGGCAGAGTGCGCAAACCGCGCTCAGTTTGTCGTCCGCACAAACATTAAAAAATCTCCACACCACAGAAGTACGAGGCCTCGATGGGGGAGCTTCGCGCGACTGCCTGCTGCCGGGAAGAGCTTCGGCCCTGCTGGCTGTGGCCTGCCTTCTCTGTCTGGACTGTCCTCTGCCTCTGGACATCCCTCTGCCTCTTGCTGCCTTTTTCGGTGATGCGCAGACCACCACATCTTCACTGCTTTCCCCGCTGGACATCACCCCTGGCCAAGTGGGGTCGGTCATTTCGTCGTCCACCACCTCCTCTTCCACTTCCTCACTCTGCTCCTCCTCCTGCCCACTGGACATTCCAACAGCCTCCCTTGATGGCAACTGCGTCTCATCATCATCGCTCATGATAACAGATGCTGGTTCCGGGTCCACATCACCAGGAGATGGCAGATACTCAAGTGTTTGGGCATCACTACAAACAAATTCCTCTGGTAGCTCCTGGGATTCTTGCAGCACATCTGGAAAAGGACCCCGAAAAGAGCTCCTGGGAGGGGTCAAGGGTGGGATGACTCTGTTGGCCAGGTTGGGAGGAAGGAGGGTCAGAGTGAGACTGTGTGGATGACTGGGTGGTGGACAAGTGAGTGGAAGCGTTATCGGCTATCCATTGCACCACCTGTTCACGCTGCTCAGGCCTCAACAGCGGTGTAACCCGCCCCCCGCTTAACTGTCCCATAAAGGCAGGGATGCTGGATGAGCGGAATGCTGGCTGCCCCTCACCAGCACGCATTGTATCCCCACTGGCTTCAACGCGGTTTGTGCCCCTGCATTTCCGCGCCCCCGTCCTCGTCCACGTCCATGTCCCTTTGCGCTAGCCCTCCGCATTTCAGGCGTTTAACTTTTTTTTGCCACGCGTTCTGCAAAATGTTAATGAGGCTTTAGGACGTATTTATAAGCCATCCTATCTTTTGATAGGACTCAGGTATAGATACATAGATTAAATGCCGCACCAGGTATACTTATTGCAGGGCTTGCTACGGACGCAAAGTATTAAACAGGTATTTTTTTATAACACTTGGGTATTACGCGTATCGTGAATATATTGCTAGAAGGTCAATATAGCATGAATCAACATAGGCACTTATATTAACGAGTTTTGCTGCAATAAAAGGGCACACTTATATTAGAATTTTGTATTTTCACAAAATATCTTTACAGTGAACACCAGGTACTTTGAATGAAACGCACCAGGGTATATTATACAATGTTTCTTGCGGCACAGAACATATACAGCGTATGGGTATAATATCTTTATTTTTTTTTTAGCCTGAGAACCTTTGGAGCTTATACACGTATACCCACCAAAATATTGCTCTATAAACGTACTAGCTATGGCCTATACTGCACCAGTACCCTGAACTTCAAACAGGTTTCATGCTGGCACACAGAATGCACAAACAGTGGTGCCAAAATACTTTTATTTTTTAGGAAAACTTGGCTGCACGCCATACTGGTGCCTAAAATAAATAATGTGCAGATATACATTACGAACCACGCACACAAACTGAGGTTATTGCTGGCACGACACAGAAGCCTGACAATAGTGGCCACATATACTTTTTCCACTTTTAAAATATTGGAACACTTGGCTATACATCTAATACTGGATATACTGCCACCAGAGGGTATAGATGCCTATACTCACCAGGTATTTAACAGGGTTCTTTGGCGCCAAATGGCACATACCAGTTTTTAGGGAACAACTAGTGTATATAAATTAACATTACCTACGCAACACAGGTAATGTAACAGGTTCACACACTGGTGCACAATTATCAGTAAAAATATTGGTGCAAATATACTACCAGAAGGTCAATAGATTAGCCTATACGCACCAGGTATATTAAAGGTTTTGCTGGCCACACAGAACGCACAACAGTTAGGTGTCAAATATCTATACTTTTAGGATAGAGCCAAAATACTGCCGTTTCATAATGCCTATACGCACCAGTTAGCAGGCTGTTTTGCTGGCTGGCACACAGGCCACAATTTTAAAAATATTGGCTTATAACTGGAAACAGATGCCTCATATACGCTGCCATACGCTGCGTATATTAACATTTTTGCTGGCCACACAGAAACGCACAACAGTTTCCAGCAAAATATACTTTATTCCTTTGAACCGACTGCTAGAACAGGTTGTATACAGCCGTGTTATATTTTTGCTAGAAGGTCAATTTTAGGCAATGCACTATACGCACCAGGTATAATTAACAGTGGTTTTGCTGCACACACACATGCAGCACTACACTTGTGTATGCAAAAAAATATATACTTTTTTTTTTTAGAAAAACTTGGCTTATACACGGTTGTACCGTATACTGCCAGAAGGTCAATAATGCCTATACGCAATCCAGGTATAACTAACAGGGTTTTATTGCTCTGCACACAGAACGCACAACAGTTTGGTGTGCTATACTTTATTTCTTTAGGAGAACAAATACTTGGCTATACAGCACGCTTTATTACTGCCAGAAGGTCAAATAGATGAGCTATACGACACCAGGTATCTGATTAACAGGCAGTTTTTTGCTGGCACACAGAATAGCACAACAGTATTGCAAAATAAACTTTTTTTTTTTTTAGACAAGTCAATACTGGTGGTATCAGAAGCAGAAGGTATTCATTACAGCCAGGAAATGAGCCAATCTATGCTGGTTATAGTGAAGCGCTTGGCACACCGTTTGCACCAGGAAAGATTAAGATTTACGAACAGGTTTTGGCTGGCATCACAGACCACAACTCAAGTGGTGTGAACCAAATATACTTTTTTAGTGAAATTGCAGAAACATCTGTAGTATACAGCCGTATACTGCAAGAAGGTCAATACATGCCTATACGCACAAGGTCTATTAACAGGTTTTGCTGGCACACAGAACGGTGTATTTGCACAACAGTGAAATATTCGTGAATTTTAATAGTAGACACTTGGCGTTTATACAGCCGTAAACTGCCATATCAAATACATTAGGTCCAATTAAGAATGCTGGCAACAGAACGCATAACTGGGTTATTAAACAGATCTTTTTATGGACACACATAACACACACAGTAATGCTGGTACCCCATATACTTATTTGTTTTAACACAGCACACAACCGGGCTGTATACCTTTGAACTTACATATTACTGCCAAAAGCTGTCAATAGATGCCTATACGCACCAGGTATATTAAACAGGTTTTGCTGGCACAACAGAAGCACAACAGTCGGTGCCAAATATACTTTATTTTTTAGGAGAACACTTGGCTATACAGCCGTATACTGCTAGAAGGTCAATAGATGCCTATACGCACCAGTATATTAACAGGGTTTGCTGGCCACACAGAATGCACAACAGTAGGGGTGGCCAAATATACTTTATTTTTTAGGAGAACACTTGGCTATACATCCCGTTACTGCCAGAAGGTCAATAGATGCCTATACGCACCAGGTATATTAAACAGGGTTTTTGCTGGCACACAGAATGCACAACAGTGGTGCCAAATATACTTTTTTTTTTAGAAAAATACTTGGCGTATACAGCCGTATACTGCCAGAAGGTCAAGAGATGCCTATACGCACCAGGTATATTAACAGGGTTTTGCTGGCACACAGAACGCACAAGAGTGGTGCCAAATATACTTTTTTTTAAGAAAAATACTTGCCGTATACAGCCGTATTACTGCCAGAAGGTCAAATGGTGCGTATACACACCAGGTATATAACAGGGTTTTGTTGGCACACAGAACGCACAAACAGTAGTGCCAAATATAGTTTTGTATATAGGTGCTAATACACCACTAATGCCTCTCTCTGTCCCTACTCCAGCAGCTATCCCTCAATAAAGCAGCCGTTCTGTGCAGAGTGTATATAGTTAGAATCAGCTATATACCGTGCAGTATAGTAGCCCTGATAAGGGCTGTCAATCACTCTCCTGTCCGCTGGTAGCCGGTATATATGGTGGTAAATGCGATATTCTGAGCTTCTGTTATATACTTTTGGGGTCCTGCCTGACTTTCATACAGCTAAAGCCTGTCTCTCCCTGCTCGGGCCTCTGTCCCTGACTACGTTCATGCAGCATATGCGAACGAGCAGGAAAAGCTGAGTTTTTATGATTCGAGGTCACATGGTTTTTCCAGCCAATGCATGTAGACGCCGTTCTCGCGATGCCAGCGTGCTCCGAGGACCTGTCATTCCCCCCCTGCATAGTGATTGGTGTAAAAAAAGCGCCAGGGAAGGTGGGAGGGGAAACGAATTTTAAGTGCGTCATCACCGTTATACTCGATCGAAATCGAGTATGACGAATAGCGTAGTATTCGATCGAATACCGGCTCGGTCGAATACTACTCGCTCATCTCTAGTTATGACAGCCGGCATCACCCCACTGATGACCAAGTGGTGATTCACCCGCATGTGTAAGGAAGTCTGACCACTTTTGCTACGTGAGTGGTGATGCTAGTCAGCACATCACTGTTCAGACCAGGCCAAGATAGGGATGTGGAGCAGCAATCAATCAAGCTGAGGTGGCCCTAGGAGGCCATGTGTACTGTATGACAGCCACAGGTACTCAGTAGAATCCCTTCCCACAAGTGTACCACTGAAGACGGCTGCAGACAGGGCCGCTTCTGCCATGAGGCGAGATGAGGATCTCACCTCAGGCGTCAGTTTTCTTTATTTTTGAGGGGGCGGCATCCACACAGCAGTTGAAGGGTTTCTGTCACCATTTTTGACCATATTAAAACAGATAACATTTGCAATGCGCAAATGTCACCTGATGTCTAATATGGTCTTCTTTTTAAGATATGTGTGCCCGTTTTCTTAAAAAAAACTACTTTTGTAATATGCAAATTACCTTCACTAGGTGCAAGGGGCGGTAAGCCGTTTTCCCCACCTTCTTTATTACGTCATCAACGTAGATTGACAGGGCCAGGCAGCTCGCTCTATCTGCTGCTGGCCTTGTCAGCACTGCAAATCCCGCGCCTGCGCCGCGGGTCCGTCATTCGGCGCGGGCGCAGCTCACTGCGCCTGCGCCGCCTTCTCTTCCGGGTGTAGTGTGACGTCATTGGAGCAGGCGCAGTGAGGAAGCCGGGAGCCCGGCAGCCAGCTGCACTCACTGCGCCTGTGCCGAATGACGGACCCACGGCGCAGGCGCGGGATTTGCAGCGCTGACAGGGCCAGCAGCAGATAGAGCGAGCTGCCTGGCCCTGTCAATCTACGCTGATGACGTAATAAAGAAGGTGGGGAAAACAGCGCTACTAGGGGCAGGGTTACCGCCCCTTGCACCTAGTGAAGGTAATTTGCATATTACAAAAGTCGTTTTTTTTAAGAAAACAGGCACACATATCTTAAAAAAAAGACCATATTAGACATCAGGTGAAATTTGCGCATTACAAATGTCATCTGGTTTAATATGGTCAAAAATGGTGACAGAAACCCTTTAAACACTGCTGGTGGATGCCGCCCTTGTTCCCTTTAAGCTGGGCATTCAGCCCGTGCCCCCCCCCTCCCTCCTGGAGCGCAGGGATCTGCGGGCTTGTCACTTACCTCTCGGCTCCCTGCGCTCCTTCCCTTCAGGCCAGCGCCCTCTGAATGGTGAAGCAGAGAGACTTCCTGCTCCACCATTCAGCCTCCACGCAGGGATTGCGCTGCCGGCGTGTGTGGGCGGAGCCTGCAGCCTAGAAATCTGCATAAGCTCCGCCCACACAGTGCTGCAGAGCGATCTGTGTCTGCAGGGAAGAGAGGACTTCAGGAGCGGGACAAGGTGAGTAGGTACTGTGTTTTGTTTTTTTGTTTTTTTTTTTAACACAGAGAGGGCACAGGTGGCATGTCTACTACAAAGGGGGCACCAAAGGAGAGGCATTAATACTAAAAAAGGGGGCACAGTGGGCATTTACTATTACAAAGGGGGCACAGTGGGCATTACTACTACAAAGGAGGGCACAGAGGGCATTACTATTATAAAGGGGGCACAGTGGGCATTATTACCATAAGGGGGGCACAGTGGGCATTATTACCATAAGGGGGGCAAAGTGGGCATTACTACTACAAAGCCTGACACAGAGGGCTTTACTATTACAAAGGGGGACAGTGGGCATTACTACCATAATGGGGGCACAGTGGGCATTACTACTACAAAGGGGGCATAAAGGACATTACTACTACAAAGGGGGCACAGAGGGCATTACTACCATAAAGGGGTACAAAGGGCATTACTACTATAAAGGAGCACAAAGTCGATTACTACTATAAAGGGGCACAAAGGGTATTGCTACTATAAAGGGGCACAGAGGGCTTTACTACTGTGAAGGAGGCACAATAGGCATTATTACTATGAAGAGGGCACAATGGGCATTACTACTGTGAAGGGGGCACAAAGAAGGCATAACTATTATTGGAGCACAGAGTGTGCATTACTACTGTGAAGGGGCCACAGAGGGGCACAAAGAGGGTATTTCCACTGTGAAAGGGGCTCAGATGTGTCTGTCCCTGTGTGTGTGTATGTGTCTGTCCCCCTGTGTGTGTCACCATTACCATGCCCACAGTGTTCCTATGTCTTGACGCAGCTGCATCAGGACATTCTGTGAGGGCAAGAAGAAAATGGAAGAGGAGGCAGCGCTGCCAGCATGGAGTCCCATGGGAGAGGCACAGGGAGGCACACTAAGGATGTAGGTAATACTACCACATGATCTACACTAGTGTTATCTATGGTTTTACATAGGACTGCAGGTAACACTACCACATTATCAGCACTAGTGTTATCTGTGGTTGTACATAGGACTGCAGGTAACACTACCACATTATCAGCACTAGTGTTATCTGTGGTTGTACATAGGACTGCAGGTAACACTACCACATTATCAGCACTAGTGTTATCTGTGGTTGTACATAGGACTGCAGGTAACACTACCACATTATCAGCACTAGTGTTATCTGTGGTTGTACATAGGACTGCAGGTAACACTACCACATTATCAGCACTAGTGTTATCTGTGGTTGTACATAGGACTGCAGGTAACACTACCACATGATCAGCACTAGTGTTATCTGTGGTTTTACATAGGACTGCAGGTAACACTACCACATTATCAGCACTAGTGTTATCTGTGGTTACATAGGACTGCAGGTAAAACTACCACATGATCTACACTAGTGTTATCCGTGGTTGTACATAGGACTGCAGGTAACACTACCACATTATCAGCACTAGTGTTATCTGTGGTTGTACATAGGACTGCAGGTAACACTACCACATTATCAGCACTAGTGTTATCTGTGGTTGTACATAGGACTGCAGGTAACACTACCACATTATCAGCACTAATGTTATATGTGGTTGTACATAGGACTGCAGGTAACACTACCACATGATCAGCACTAGTGTTATCTGTGGTTTTACATAGGACTGCAGGTAACACTACCACATTATCAGCACTAGTGTTATCTGTGGTTACATAGGACTGCAGGTAAAACTACCACATGATCTACACTAGTGTTATCTGTGGTTGTACATAGGACTGCAGGTAACACTACCACATTATCAGTACTAGCGTTATCTGTGGTGTTACAAAGGACTGCAGGTGATATCAATAATACTATCTGTACTTGTACTGCCCCAGATCTGGCAGGACAGTCTTGGAGTTTGGTGGCTACTTGCCTTTCATACTATATTTTAATTGGAGGGGACGCCATTTAAATTTTTGCCTCAGGCAGCAGAAAAGCTAGAATCAGCCCTGCTTACAGATGACTTGCAGATAAGACAACTGTGGAAGATGATGGCTACAAATAGGGCCACAGAGACAATGTGCAGTGACAGTGTATCTGACCAAAGTGGTAGCTGCTGGGCCAAAGAGAAGCCAACACTCTGGTCCATTTGTCAGCCCCTGAAAACACTGAAGATGTAATTGCCCATATAAGCATGACTGCAACTAGAATGGAGACCCCAAGATTGACCCCTGAGGCCTAAAGGCCTATAATCCCCCCTGAATCAGGCAGGTACCCCTTGAGATTTTAAAGTATATGTATGGACTCTATTTAGTTTATTGGCTATGCCATGAGACGATAAGTATGGGCACTCACTGAGATACTGCCACCAAAAGGTGTACTGTGTCTTTAAAAGGATCCTGCATAGTAATCTCACCTCCCTGTCAATCAATGAGAGGGAGGTTGTGGCAGAGGAAGCAGGAGGAACAAGGGTGCACAGAGTGGCTTGGGCCGCCTTCAGTGCACTTAACTGTTTATTTGTATATGTAGCCTTTCATTAGACAAAGAATAACATTTACTAGTAAAAACTGGAATTTCCCTTTAAGCTTAAGAAACATATAAATGATAGTAATACTCTTTTATCTAGTTAATCATCACTTCGTGTTCGATTATTGTTTCTAGCTTTATCTCTTCAGTGAGATTTGGGTGCACCGAGCAACTGGAATTATTTCCAGGAAAGAATCAATGAGTCGCAGCAATGGCGTCAATATTTCTATTTTCAGAGATGCTTCACCTTTACTTAGAGCACGGCTGCAAGGAAATGTAATTGGCAGCCACCAGTGACGTTGGTATTCAAGGCACGAGTTCCCAACTGGTTAATATGCACAGTCAATCCTATGCTCCAAGAAGTTTGCTAATATCAGCAGCATCTCTCCCAGTTTACAGTAATATATCATAAACTGTCTGCCTCAAGGTTGTTTCATCCATTGTTGAGGTCAGGGCTGCCAGTTCCATTGTTAAAGGTCTTAGGGCAGGAGCTACAACTGGAGCGGCTCTTGTAAAGGTATCACTGGGATAGACCTAATGCATCTGCACACAACACTCTCCTTTCCTAGAAGATCCAATCATTTACTGCAGGGCTGAGGTTCTTTCATTCTCAGGATTGATGAGGGTCCTACAGGTCACCTATGTCACTTAATGATTCCACCGATCATAAAGTGAGGGCATAGCGTAGCAATATGCCACCTTTTTAGGAGATGGAAGTACCGTTTTAACCCCTTGGTGATCAGCCATAAGCCTTATTAGGTCCCTTCAGCAGAGATCAGGATCTCAGCTCTTGCATGACAGCTGGACTCCTACTCTAACAGCCAGGATCAGCAGAAGCGCTGATCCCGGTCATTTAACCCCTTACATGCCAATCTCAATTGTCACCACAGCATCTAAATGGTTTCAGAGGGAGGGGGCTCCCCCTCCCCGCTGTGAATGAGATTCTGGGGTGCCAATGTCTAAACACAGCAGCTGGGGGCCTATGAAGGCCCCCGGGTCTGTATTCAGTGCATCAGGTTTTATTTAAAAAATCTCCAAGTACAAATAACACCTTTTTGTTTTGAAACATGTTTTTCAATGAAAAAAATTGCAAATATAAAATCCCCTCAACATATTTGGTACCACCGGTCCTGTAATGACTTGCACTATACAATTATAATGTACTTTATCCAGCATGGTGAATGCTGTTAAAACAAAATTTCAGAATTGCTGTTTAAAAAAAAAAAAAAAAAAAAAAGATCAAAAAGTGTTATGTACCCCAAAATGGTAACAATGAAAACTACAAGTTGTCCAGAGAAAATCAAGCCCTCACACGGCTCCGTAGAAAGTAAAATCTAAAAGTTTTGGGGTGCTGCGTATTGCTGGTTTTTTTTTTCCCATCCTCCAGAAAGAGTTCATAAAAGTTAATCAATGAGTTATGTGTACCGCAGAATGGTGCCATTAAAAACTACAACTTGTGTCACAAAAAACAAGCCATCAAAAGATGAAATAAAATGCAACAAATTGCTTGGTCATTAAGGCCTAAAACAGGTCGGTCACTAAGAGGGTAATAACTATTGGCCAAATAACATGGTAGGACAGGGTAAACAGGTAGACAGCATACTACTAAACCCACATCTAAAACCTAAAATCATCCCACCGTACCATCACAGATGTGCTTCTACAAGCCGATACGTTTTTATCATCAGTGGTAGGGGTGAGCAATTTGCACTTTGGATCCAAGATCTGAAGTCGATTTGTTCCCCAACTTTGTTTTAACAATGTATGGAACAATCAAGTTTCAAGTTTATTTGTCACGCATAGCACAATACATAGTGTACAAAGAATAGCATAACATTACATGAAAAACATTGATAGTACAATAAAAATATCGCAAATTGTTTAGTTACAGGACGCACATTTATTTATCTGTCCCTCTATGGAGTTCGGATTCAGCATTCCGAAGTCGGCTTCGCTACCAAAGTGCAGGATTGCAGTTTTAAAATGTTTTTAAAGTTGTAGAATGGAAGGCTTAAAGAAGAACTCCCGCAAAAAAATTTATTCCATGTCCTGCTAGAAATGTACATGATGTAATCTGTAGTGAATGTCATTTTCTTACCAGTAGCTGAATTTTTGAGTTATATCATCCTGAAGTTTCTTATCTGTGTCATGTGACTAGGAATTAGACCCACCAACTCACACATAGACTTATGTGTGGACAGGAAGTCTAATTTTCTATGTATTCCTATGGGAGCCTCACTTTCAGTCTCATAGGAATGAATAGAGCAGTTACTGGCTTTCTGTCCTGGGTCAGTTGGAGGTCAGGGAGTTGGTCACATGACCCAGCTACAATAAGAAGAGAGTGGAGGACTTCCGGTGGGCGGCGCGTCTGAATGGCCGCGTTTTAGAAGAGCTCCCTGCTCCACGGCTACCAGAGAAGAAGGCCTGCACCTACCATCACCAGGACCGGCCTTGCAGAACAAAGGATAGGGGTAGGACAAGGGCGCACATCATCCGCCCAGCTCTCCTTCAGCGCCGGAGGATCCAGGGGTCGCACGGCCCGCAGCGGACTGAGCGGGCTTGTCCGCCATTACCACGTGGCGCCCGCAACTACTGGCTCAGAGCGCTCACTGCTAGAAGCGCTGTATTAATTGTCTGCGCTCCACATCGGCCAGCAACCCCCTCCTGTCTCCAAATAACCCAAAGGGGTGACTTTTCAGTGGGGCATTGTTAACCCCTTCACTTCTGGGGATGCAGCTTGTCTGAGGGACCCCCGCTGGAAGATTACAGAATAATCCCCTGCATATAACAGGGCTCACAATTCAGCCCAAAAGTTACCAACCCTTCTCAGCAGGGATATTAATTACACTAGCACGCAGGCACTATTTAAAGTGTTAAATCATCTTTCCAAGCACTCTGGTGCTATAGTGTGCATTGTGTTTCTACTATATATTTTGCAAAAGCCTGACCTGCTTTGAATTGTCATGTAATTTACTCGCTCAAGCGATCCCGCTGACGTCTTCATTTAAGCTCGACCTGATACGTATTTAGTAGCTTAGAGGCACGCTCATGGATACGTTTGTGGGGAAAAGCTCTACTGCAAATAAGGGCGCACGTACCCTAACCCGTAGTCAAGCCCCATCACCTCCAGCTCAAATGTCACAAGAACCAACCATGGATGCATCAAAAGCAACAGCCCAAGCTATCTCTGAGTTACTTATGCCTACCATTGACACCAGACTGGCGGCCTTTCAATCCTCCTTGGATCTTATTGTTTCCCAGGTAACAGCGCATAATACGCGTATCTCTGAAGTGGAACAGAGGGTGTCAGACTTGGAAGATACTGTCCATGCTTGCCGTGAACAATTAGAGGAGAAGGAAATCCTCCTGGTTACCCCTGCAAAATAAGGTGGATGACCTGGAAAATAGGTCAAGGCGTAATAATTTAAGGCTTATTGGAGTTCCTGAAACAGTACGTGCAAATGATTTGCTGTGGCTCACATCTGAATGGCTTCCCCAAGAATTGCAAATAGGGGGTTCTTCTGCCAAAATACCAGTGGAACGTGCTCATAGAGTTGGTCCCCCACGTGCTGACGGAGCTGCAAAACCGAGACCGGTCATTTTTCGGGTTCTCAATGACCAGGATAAACTTAAGATCTTGAAAGCCTTCCGCCAAGCTTCAGATATGCGCTTCGAAAACTCTAAACTTCTTCTTTTCCAGGACTTTTCTTCAACGGTAGCGGAGAAACGCAGGTCATTCAACCCGGTCTGTAAACTTCTTTTGGAGAAATCCATAAGGTTCTCGCTTCAATATCCAGCTGTTTTGCGTTTCTCTATGGAAGACAAAATGTGGACATTCACGGATCCTCAGAAGGCGCTGACCCATCTTCGTTCTTCAGGTCGAGCCTCCCCTTCTCATCTGGATACACCTGCTTGATTGCGGAGTCGCTGATGACTTGCTTCAGTACCGTTACTTCCAGTTTTGTGCAGGTTACAACAACTGAGTGAAACTCCATATATGGAGTCAAAGTTATATTTGCTTCCAGTATTCTTCCTATTGCCCATTAAGGGCATGAGGTGGTTGGTTGAAAAGCTGTTTAGTGTTGTTTGTTTTTGTGGGGTTGAATCCTGTGTACACCATTTAGGGGAACCTTATGTCTTAATGGGAGGGTTGCCAGCTCGCTGGGACGGGTGGTGCCTCCTGCTTTGCCGTATGATTATTTTTCAATTATGGCCAGATACCGGGGTCGGTTAAATGGCGTCCTCGGTTGGCAATACTGCGTCCACTACATCCGCTTTAACATGGTGCACGTGGAATGTTAATGGTCTGAATACTCCCGTTAAACGAAAAAAGGTGTTAAATCATTTGCATAAACTTAAGTCACATATTGTATTTTTGCAGGAAACCCATTGGATTAAAGGGAATCACCCCCCCTTACGTAATAAACGGTTCCCAACTTGCATAGAGGCCTCTTATTCAAAGAAAATGAGAGGAGTGGCCATTCTAATTAGTTCCTTGATTCAACACGATATCTTAGATACTATTGAGGACCCAGCGGGCAGGTTCCTTCTGGTAAAAATTGTAATTGAGGGCACAACTTACTGTTTAGTGAATGTTTATGCTCCTAATGCCTCTAATCAGCCCTTTTTTGCAGCACTGCTCACTGCTATAGCTAGTTGGGATGTACATAATATCATAGTAGGAGGAGACTTTAATGAAGCCCATGATGTGATACTGGACAGATCACAACAGCGTGCCTCCTCTGGTGCTTCGGGTTCTAATGCCATTCAAACACTTATAGATCGCTTAGACCTGATTGATCCCTGGCGTTTATTGCACCCTACGGATCTTGATTACACCCACTACTCCCACGTTCACAACTCCCATGCTAGGATTGATTATTGGTTAATACCACAGCATGCTATTTCACGATTAAAGTCTGCCCGCATACATGATATTTTTATCTCGGATCATGATCCGGTCCTTTTTTAATTATATCTCACCTCCCCTATCCCGTTTTCCAGAAAGTGGCGTTTCCCTGCTTACTTGTTTCACTCTGAAGATTTTAAAAACATATTGTCTGGTTTTTGGATGACTTATGCCTCTGATAATGCGGAACATAAGGATGATATTAATCTCTTCTGGGCAACTTCTAAGGCAGTGATTAGGGGACAAATTATTTCTTATGTTTCTCATAAACGGAAAAGGCTAGCTGCCTCTTTGCTGTCTTCGCAAAATGCTCTTAATCGTGCATATAAGCAATTCAAGTTATACAATAACTCGGAAACTAAACAGAAATACTTAGATGCTAAATTGGAGGCTGAAACCATTGCCCATGAACGAGCCTTGATGGATGTCAATTATCAGAGGCATAGGTTTTTTCGTTGGGGTAATAAACCTGGTAGATTGCTAGCCTCTCTAAGGCTACTTTCACACTAGCGTTTTTAAATTCCGGTATTGAGTTCCGTAAAAGGGGCTCAATACCGGAAAAAAACGCTTCAGTTTTGTCCCCATTCATTGTCAATGGGGACAAAACTGAACTGAAGACAACGGAATGCTCCTGAAAGCATTCCGTTCCGTCTTCAGACCGGAGAACAAACCGCAGCATGCTGCGGTTTGCTCTCCGGTCCAGGCATCCGCACCAAGACGGATCCGGAATGACCCCAATGGAAGTCAATGGGGACGGATCCGTTTGGTGTGGACACACCAGTAATCCGGATCTGTCCTCCATTGATTTCCAATGGGGGGTCATTCCGGATCCGGCATACATACACACAGACTACATACAAAACATACAGACATACATACAAACATACAGACATACATACATACTCACATACTCCCGGGACGCCGGCAGCAGGTCTTCACGCGCCTCCTGCATGCTGCGATGACGTTTCCTCACTGCGCCCAGCAGAGGGCGCTGTGGGGAATCGTCATCACTGCGCGCAGTAGGCGCGTGAAGACGTTCTGCCGGCGTCCCGGGAGTATGTGAGTATGTATGTATGTCTGTATGTTTGTATGTATGTCTGTATGTTTGTTTGTATGTAGTCTGTGTGTTGTTTTAATGTGTGTCATGTGTGGGGCCGGAGCGCTGCTCCGGCTCCACACATGTATAGCGTTAGCACGGATCCGTCGGCACCCTTTAGGTGCCGGATCCGTGCTAACGCTAGTGTGAAAGTAGCCTAACGAAACCTTTTAGAGCAGTAACAAAGATTTCCAAGCTCAAAATGCGAACGGGAACTTACATAACTCATCCAAAAGAGATCGGTGAACACTTCAAATCTTTTTTTGAATCTTTATACACCGCCGCCCAGGATGATATCCCTGCAGTGCATAATTTCCTTACTACTGATTTATTGCCTACTCTAACTGATGACCATAGACTAATATTAAATGCTCCCATTAGCAAGGAAGAAATTCAGTCTACTATCAAATCTCTTAAATTATCAAAAGCACCTGGGCCTGATGGATTTGGGAATGAATACTATCGACTGCTGAATCCCACGTTAACCCCTTATTTACATAACTTATACAACCATATTATTACATCCAAAACCATTCCTGATGGCTTTAACGAGGCATGCATAACTGTTTTGCCAAAACCAGGGAAAGATCCTCTCCTAGTAGAATCATACCGCCCCATATCGCTCCTGAATACTGATTTTAAAGTATTCACTAAACTGATGGCAAATAGGTTGCAGACCATTCTGTCGGATCTTATTCATCCGTCACAAACTGGCTTCATGCTAGGGAGATCTATTACCTATAACATAAGGACGGCAGTGGGAGCGATATCATACAGCAGGGCACACAGACAGACTAAGAACATCCTAGTTAGCCTTGACGCAGACAAGGCATTTGACCGTGTCTCTTGGTGGTTTTTACAGGAGATTTTAAGACTACGGAAATTTGGTCCCCTGTTTTGCTCAGTGGTCCAAATGATATATCACAATCCTTGTTCCTCAATATGGGTTAACTCGTTATGTTCTGCCCCATTTAAAGTGGGTAGAGGCACACGACAAGGCTGTCCATTATCCCCCTTATTATTTAATTTAGCTTTAGACCCCTTAGTTAGAACAATTCAGGCACTTCCCTCCTTTAGGGGTATACATATTGGTTCAGTTGAGACTAAACTTTTAGCATTTGCGGATGATATATTATTATTCATAGCTAACCCACGACAGGCGATCCAGAATATTTTAGATACCATCAACCTGTTTGGCAATATATCTGGATTTAGGGTCAACTTTAATAAATCAGAAGCACTTCCGATTTTTCGTAACTGCCAGGAGACACTTAGTACATCATTTCCCTTTAAGTGGAGTTCAGAATTTTATTACCTATTTGGGAATCAAGCTGACAGCTAATCCGGCTCAATTGTATAAATTAAATTATCGTCCCCTTATAAACATCTAATCATAACTCTAGTGCAATCTTGGCAACATTTTACTTTATCCTTCTCAGGGAGATGCCACCTCCTTAAAAATGGTAGCCTTCCAAAAATACTTTATCTAATACAAACACTCCCTGCTTTTACTCCATTTATCGGACGTTAAACTGCTACAGCAAACTTTTAGGCGGTTTATCTGGAACTCTACATGGAGGAGCCGCATCAGCCTCTATAAACTACAACAACCACGCGTGCTGGGAGGACTTAATTTCCCAGATACTTCCCTTTATAACCTGGCAGCTAACTTTCGTTATGCTTTGGATTGGTTGAGGGGGAAATCTCAGTTTGCCAATGTGACTATGGAGAGACAATTCTTTCCCACATATTTCTCTAATGGCTCTCTACATTTACACTACCTCCTTCACTACTGTAAAAACCTTCCCTATTCTATGGACGGTTATCAAGCATGGCGTAGGTCCAGAAAATGAGCAAGCTTGACGGCATGAATACCTATTTCCAACCTTTCTAGGGCACCCAAACTTTCTAGAAGGCAGACCTCCCAGAATTACTCTATGTTAGCGCACAAGGTTGCTCTTTGATAATTGATGTGTTAGACACTAATTATTCCATGCTTTCCTTACTCAGAGGCCATTTTTACGGTCCCAGCATTTTCCCATAATCAATTATTATTTACAAGCCCGCAGTTTTGTCCACAATGTCTGTCTAATTTCTCCCGATTCTAGGGGCTTGTCTGAATGTGTTCTTAACAGGGAAGAACTACGGTTTCATCTACTAGCACTATATATAGATTCTTCAAACATTAATTGAGTGGGATTCGGTTAAGACGGGGCCAATAATATCAAAGATTTTCCAGACTTTGAAATTAAGACTTTATTAGAAGCCAATAAAAATGCAAAAAAACATTCCCCCGTCAGTAGCTATACAGATATGGCTTGATTGGTAATTTCACAGAGCATATATCACACCACATGTCAAGCATAAGATGTCCCCCGGCGAATATATTCATGTCCAAGTGCGGCCCCAACACTCTTATTTCACCATCTTTGGAGCTGCACAGGTTTCAGG